>JASFDC010000211.1:0-12368 GCA_036937075.1 Mycocalia duriaeana | reverse complement strand
GGGACCTCCAAGATAATCTCCCTATCTATCCACCCGGGCACCGTAAACACATTTTCAGACTCAATTCCGCTCCCCTTACCTGCAAGTGCGAAACATTTCTTGGTGGGACTTGTGACCAAAGATATAGATGAAGGAGCATGGAACTCATGTTTCGCCGCTGCATCTCCGCAAGTACGAGCGAAGGAAAGCGAATACAAGGGTGCCTACCTCACCCCTGTTGGCAAGATTACCATCCCAAGTGGCAATGCGATGAGGATGGAGCTCGAAGAAGGGTTATGGAGGGTTACTGAAGAATTTTTGACAAAGGAAGGAGTAGAAATTCCGGCAATTGATGAGGATGAGAGGTAGACCCTTGGAACTATGCTTTTATAAGCATGGGGCGAATGTGAAGGAGGGACTTTGGAGAGTAACGGAGAGTAACGGAGAGTGTTTGCTAGGGCTGGATTCTGGAATTTGAGTTGCCATTGGTGCATTCAATGCGAGTCTATATGAGAATAGTGGTATGATTTCATTGGATAGTGGGTTTAATAGGCATTTAGTAGGATAATTTAACACAATAGTGGGATTGCAAGCATGCTGATTAAACTTTGGTATTGTTTAAACACTACATTACTACCTGGCATTTCATGACTGTCATATGGTCAAGCTTTATTAACATTGCTTAATCTATCCAGTGGCTGTTGAGACCAGACTTTGATTAAGTCAACTCCACATGGTTAAGGATAATTGTCCATATAAGTACATAAGTATACCAAGAAAGAGGTAAGGTAGTAAGTAAGAGGGAGGTTGTCAAAGGGAAAGATGAATAATAGACATATATGGTTAGTAAGTAGTCACATAATTCTCAATATTAGTGCACACCAGTGATGATCCTCCATGGACCATTAGACTTTTACATTGCTTTGACACTCTGTCGCAAACCAACCATGCCCAACAGATGACTGACAGATGTTTTCACCTCCCCGCTCACATCCAAGGTCTGGACAACCAGCCTCATTGACCCATCATCATGCTTGTGCGGCTCAATTAGGCAGTGCTGTCTTACCAATTTCCGGACAGTGTGCACATCTGTAAGCTTTGTCTTGGCCCCCTGACAACGCTCCGGGCTCCCAACACGCTGCTCCAGTATTGCCTGGTCGCAGTGTGCATTGACCCAGAAAACGGGCACATCCGTGCCGCGCGCCATGTCAAGGTGCTCCTCGAGGAAGGCGGCATCCCTCTTGTTATTCTCGGCCAGGCATGCTGTCATGAGGACAACATAACCCTCCTGTGCCCGTTCGCCTAGCTTCTCAAAGACAGGTGCCCGGAGCTTGCGCCGCAACTCATGATGTTCATCGCTTCGGTCGGGGATGATTGCCGCCACCGGGTCAATGAGTAGGTGATTGTCCAATAGACAAGTGGTGTGGGCAGGCAGGAGCTCTTTGGCCTGCTTGAGAATGGTGTATTTTCCTGTGCCTGGAAAGCCATTCAGGATGATTATCCTGCCACCGGGTGGTTGTTGGAATGGCTCGGTTACAGGGTTGGGTAGGTTGGAGGATACCGGGGTGAGATATGTATCCTTACCAATGTCTGAGGCTGAGTATTGGCATGTTATTGCCATCGAATTAATGTTTGGTACTGTAGGGGAAGAAAGGATTGCACCGTCGAAAGGCAAAGTATAAATAGGCAGTCCAAAAATACTGTGACTCAAGCCTCAGACTTTAAAAATAGGTTCACCACCATTTTGGGATGCGAGTTTGCTGACCTTCGCTCATTTCCATAACTATCTCTTTAGTTACTCAATTAAGTTTAACTGTCGAAGGTAATATGATATATCTAATCTAAAATGTCCTGTCCCTGCACGGTTACCCAGAACATTGGAGGGGTTATAAACACGTAATTACGGTCACGTTCCCCAGCGCCACGACTCCGATTGGCGATTCGCTGGTATTAAATTAATGTGGGAACAAAGCGCGCTTTAGCCACTGGCCATTCTTGCACCACTCCTCAGTGATTATAATATTTAACTGCCTCGCATCCCTTTCTCCTCTTCCACCTCTTTCCCTTCCCCACCTGGACCATGGAAGACTACTCCCGCAGCAAAATTTTACAGCTCTCCAAATTACATCTGGGACTTCCATCATCAACCCCCGTAAGTCTGTTACGGGTCAATAGTCGCGTCGCCTTCGAAAAAAAAGTGTCTTTGGCTGACTTTATGCGCGCATTTAGGACCAAGATGTTCCCGAATTCTACATTAAAGAACTCGAATACCATCTCATTCTCTGCCCTAATGATGACAACGTGCATTTTTCTCATTTCATCGCGCATATACGCGTCCTAAAATAGCTTTGTAGTTTCGCGTCTCTCTAGAGCCGCATCGTGGATGTATGCCTTTTTTAGGTTCCTCAACGCGTCTTTCTCACTCACCCCTGCGTATCATACAGATGGCAAAGTTAAATGTTTAGAATTGGGATGTGAGAATGAGACTATTCCCCTCTCCCGGCGCGCCTTTGTTCCTGAGGATGGAGGCAGAGCTGATGGTTTTGGATGTTTGGCTTCCTATCGGGTACATTGATCTTTCAAAGCTTAGGGTTCATTTCATTGACATGAATCTTATCATACAGATGCATGCGGCTTCGCATCCTACACACTTTACAAATTACCTTGCACGCATAGAAGCAGCCAAGAATGCCGGCGCTAATGTCAATGCTGTATGTTCTATTCTAAATGCTGTTGCTTGAGCTGATTAATCTTCTTTAAAAGTCTCCTTCCATGACTTCAGGATCAACGCGCTTAACTGAACCTACACCTTCCTCCTTCCCTGCCATCGTTAAAAAGGCTCCCTCCGCTACGAAGAAGACTACTCCTACTTCATCCTCTGCTTTTAAACCTCTTTCGAGTCGTATCCGTATCAAGCCAGAGTCCGTAGACCCCATCACTCCGCGCAAACGCGTCTCCGATATAGCCTTAAAAGCCGAAGGCGAAAAAGACAAAGTGATCGCGTCAATCAACGCAGCTGTTACTCCTCCAGCAAAGAAACTCAAGCAAGAGCTATCTGCCAAAAAACCCCTCTCACCCGCTAATCAGAACACCCTGGCAAAGCCATCCACAGTAACTCCCGCACAAAACGCCTCTTTCTCCCTCTCCAGTTCACGGCGCCCTGGATCTGCCTATCAAAGGAGTTGGAGCAAAGTAATCGAGACGCGGAGGCAGAAGGAGGAGGAACAAAATGTTCCTATTCCTTCTTCGAAGCCCAACTCCTCGATGGAGTTGTTACTTGAACAACGATGGGCTCAGAAGCTTGCTTGTGAAAGTGGATTGACAGGCATTGCTACTCCTCCTGCATTTAGTAACCCGGCTTTTAATCGTCCAGCACAAGCTCAGCCGGCTGCGTCAGGATCTGGCGTGAAGATAGAAGAGGCGGTGCTCAATGGTATACCAAAAAGACAAACTCTTCCTGCCCCTTCTCTTCATGATTCCAAGCCCGTCATCAAAACAGAACTCCCAGCACCAGCCCTCCAGTCCTCTTCTTTTGTCCCAGACAAAGTCCCTCATGTCCCCATCGCTTCTTACTCTGGTTCACACCTCCGTTCACTATCACCAGAACTCGAACGTGATTATGATCCAGCGATGCTTGGCGCTGCCAATGCGATGGCGGATGCTCTGGTGGAGGAAATGGGGATCGTTGCTCCCCCTCCCATGCGTGGTGCCGAGTACTTAGATGAGCAGGGGAATTATCATGGGCGTGGAAGAGATTTGTTCGTTGGGCCTCAGGCTAAGGCTGACGAGTGAGTGCTCAATGTTCCCTTATCAGAGCGAGTTTTAACTTCCATTTGAATTAGTATTGACAAGTTCCTCATCGAAGCTGGCAACGCCGAGGCTTTTGATGGGAATGCCAGCGTCGATAAGGCATTGGAGCGTTTAGGTCTAAGGTCACAAGTAGAGTTGATCCCTGGAATGGAAGTGGCTCTTATGCCCCATCAGACTATTGGTGTTGCGTGGATGGTGGATAAAGAAATGGGCAGCTTGAAGGGTGGATGCCTTGGAGATGATATGGGATTGGGAAAGGTGATTGATTTTTTTCGTGATCTTCGAGATAATACGTTAATTTTTATGGGATATCTAGACTGTTCAGATGTAAGCGACGTTGCGATCTGATTACTTTGCAGATTTTAATATGCTCTCCGGTGTAGGATCGCTGTGATCGTAAAGAACAAATCCGAGAATCCAGCTTGCAAGACTAATCTTATCATCGCACCCACCGCCCTCCTCGATCAATGGAAAATGGAAATCGAGATGAAGACCAACTCTGCGCTCAAGTGCCTCGTCTATCATGGTATGTTTTGTTGCTTCCACATTTTTCAGTGATTTTGATTCCTTCGAAGGACAATCTAAACCGAAGAGAAAGCAGGATCTTCTCAAGTATGACATCGTCCTCACGACATATATGGTTTGTCATTATTATTTTTGAAGTCTTATTTATAAAGACCAGTGAATGAGTAGACCATGTCGCTGGAATGGCCCGATTTTGAAGGCGACCAGAAGAAGAAGACCAAAGCGCAAAAAAATAGGAAGAGGGATGATTTCATTTCTGATACTGACGACTACGGGCAAAGCAGTACGAGGAGTAAATCTAGAACAGAAGGCAAGTTAAATATATCTAGAGATTCCGATCGAGGCTGATCCAAATTTTAAACTTTCCAGCTGGCTTGCTGTTCCAAGTTGATGTGAGCCTTTCTTTCATGCGTTTTTCTTTAGTTTTAATTACGATGAAATGTGTCTCTAGTTTTATCGTGTCATACTTGATGAGGCGCAGAACATCCGCAACAGGAGGACTAGTGGGTCATTCAATGCGTTAACTGTCCTAGTGCATTCTAATATTTATCTACTAGGGATGTCTCGAGCAGTAACTGACCTTCGTGCTACATATCGCTGGTGCCTTACTGGGTAATGCACTTTAAAATAGATGGATAATGCTTGAGCACTGACGCTTGAGTAATTAGCACCCCAATCATCAACACTTTAGGCGATGTTTACGGCTATCTCAGATTCTTAAAAGTTAGACCTTGGTACGACTTCACCGAGTTCCAAGCGCGCATTGGAGTCCTGGAGAAGAAGAATCGTATGTTCCATTCACTCTCTTCTACCATCTACTTTGAACTTATTGGAAAATGTTTTAGCCAAGCTCGCTATTTCTCGTTTACAAACTATTAACGAGACTTTCCTTTACCGGCGCCTCAAAAATTCGATGTTGGATGGGAAGCGCCTCATTGAGCTACCAGAAAAGAAAATTGACCTCATCAAGCTTGAGTTCACCTCAGAAGAGCGCGAGATTTACCAAATGGTATAAACTGATTTATATTCTTGTGGCTTTAGTGCTTATATTTATTTGAAAGGTCGAAACCCGCGCTCAGGATAAGTTCAACCGATTCTTGAGGGCTGGTACAGTCTTGAAGTAAGACCTTTATTTCCTGTTTTCTCTAAGCATGCTTAAAGGAATTGTAGAAACTATCATCAAGTCCTCGTCTTGCTTCTTCGGCTTCGACAGGTCTGCTCCCACCCCACGCTCATTCAAGAGGGTGGAGTAGCATTTATCAACCCGGAGGAGGTCCTCGAAGAAGACAGGAAGTCTGCCCAAGTTGCCACTGAATTAACACGTGCTGCTCGCTTGATTTCTCAGGAATTCGTTTCAAAGCTCAAACAAAAGCTTAAAGATGCTGCCCTGCAAAGATTGGCAGACGAGAAGGCATCTGCAGATGCTACGGTTGAAGATGAAGAGTGTCCTATCTGTTTTGATGCCCTTGCTGAACCTATTGTTACCGCTTGCTCTCACTCTTTTTGCCGTGGTTGTATAAGTGAGTCCCTTCACCTTTCAACATGAACTTTGAATCTAATATAATCGCAGTTGAGCTTATCAGGACTGCTCCTAAGGTCGATGTGGTTCAAGAGGAGCGAGTGTATAGTGTTCTCGAGAGACCTTGTAAGTCTATGCAGGTCGATGATAGTGTAACTTTATTAATCTGATGTATTTCCCCCGAAGGCCCTTCTTGTCGCGCTCCTATTTCAGAAGCAAAACTCTTTGATCGATCTGCCTTTGAGCCTTCAGATAAAGAGCTATTTGGGGAGTTGGAAGATAGCGATGTCGAGATGACAGATGCGGATGACACCTCGATCACCGGCAAGAGCAAAACTCATGCAAAGGCACAGAAGCGAACTAAGAAACCTAGGCGCTCTATACGTGTTTTGGATTCCGATGAGGAGGCTGGAGATGGCATTAACTTAGTCTCGTCGGATGCAGATAGCGATTCGGAGGAAGAGTACGAAGACGACGACGATCTGAGTGACTTCGTTGTGCAGAGTGATGAAGATGAAGAGGAGAAGGACGCACGTCGTCTTCTTAAGAAACGGGTGGGAAAGCGCAAGACGAATGTGATTTTAGACTCTGAAGAGGAGCTGGAGAATGCTCCGGAGCATGAGAAAGAGGTTATCTTCGGTTTTGGGAGACGGAAGGACATCTCCCAGGATGTTTACAACTTGAAGAAAATGACTCGCTTCCTGCCATCTAGCAAGATGAAGGTGGGCCGTCGTGGCTTACTTTCATGGAAATTTTCTAACCATGCATTATAGTACATGATGGAACAGCTTAAAAAGTTGGCAAAGGAGCGCCCTGAGGAAAAGGTAAATCGCCAATTTTTGTATAGTATCTTTACAGTACTCAAACTTGTTTGCGTAGACGCTCGTTATTTCACAATGGACTGGATGCCTTTCGCTGGTCTCTGATTATCTCACCGAAAACGACATCATCCATGTCAAGTATCAAGGTGACATGAACAGGTCGAAACGCAATCAAGCTGTGCGAGTTTTCATGGCTAGAGATAAGGCTCGAGTGATGTTGATGTCCCTCAAATGTGGCGGTGAGTACCCTCCGGCTTCTCCTCTTTCTTTCAAACTTTATATTTAATTAGGTATGGGATTGAACCTTACTCGTGCCAACAATGTGATCTCTCTGGATCTTGGATGGTCACAAGCCATCGAATCGCAAGCATTCGATCGGGTTCATCGTCTCGGCCAGAGTAGACCTGTCAATGTTAAACGCGTCGTGGTTGTGGATACAGTTGAGGATCGTATTTTGGCCTTGCAAGAGCGTAAAGTGTGTTCTTTTAGATTTGATTGAATGAAGTATGAATGTTATCTGACGTCACCTCGTAGCAAACCCTTGCTGATGGAAGTATGGGAGAAGGGAGCGGAAAGAAGATCGGCAGTAAGAATTATTTACTTCTAGGCCACACATCGACTCACCTATATTGACTTTCCCAGAATTGAGCGTTGCACAACTTGGTACGTCGAATTGCCTGCGTATATTCAATCTTTAATAACACAGCTTTGATTTTGCAGCTAATCTCTTTGGCCTTGACCACCGTGGACGCGTAACTGTAACATGATGGCAACTAGATTTAAGACCTACCCTCTGACTTTTGAAGGAATATTTCTGGTTAACTATTAACTGATTCTTATTTGCACGTTGCCAGTTACGCATACGTAGTTATAATCACCTGGATGCATGACCCATTCTTGGCGCTATTGTTCAATTCTTACTGTATTGTTCGTTTATTGTTCTTCTCGCTCCCTTCTTGCTGTCATCGTTGTTTTTCTTGTTGTTTAACGTTATTATGGGTATATTAGAGTCGCAGCAGATGAGACGCTCCTCCTACTCTAATGTCATTGTTCTTGGAACTTCTACTCACCTGTATGTTGTGTGGTCATTGTAGAAGTTGTTGTGTAGACCTACTATAATATAAATCCTTCCAACCCGGCATCATGCCTGTCGTCCAGCATTTCCAGATTCGCTGTAGTTTCCATGCACAAACTCACTAACATTGCTGAGATATGGGCCCCATGCATCCAAGCTGAATTGGGATAATAAGCGGAGAAGCATAATAAAAAAAAGTGCACATACTCAAAACTGGATGGGGCATTCATCCACATCGCCATGGTATCGCTATCCATGTATGCTTGCGGGTGTATGCCATCAACCCGGAGCGGTGGATGGTGCATAAACTCCAAATCAGCTGTTTGGTGCTGGCGTTCGAAGGATGGTATCATATCCTGACTGCTGCATCCAACACCCATCGAGGAATCGTAGTTATTTGTGATACCGTTAAAATCGAACAACATCTCAGAAGTATCGGTAGGATATTCGTGATTGAGACTTGAGGTAAAGCTGCTAAATGAAGCAGGCCTCGATGCCGGTGTATGAATCGCATCGGACGACCCTGGGGTATTATTATCGGAAATGGGATCGATGATGCTTCCAGAGAACCCACGCCAGTATTCGTCCTGTGAAGTCAAATAAAATTCTTTTGGAAATATGTCGTCACCGGGTAATGGCACCCTTCGTAGGTCGTCGCTACTCGCTGATAGTGATTTCTGTACTGGGGTCTGGGTGGGAGGTTGTTGCAAGAGTGGATATAATGGCTGTGGTAAGACTGAGGGATAATTAATAGGTATTGGAGACTCCTGCTGAATTCGGCGTGACCCAGCATTATTTCTAGAATCATTATGAGCATGAGAAACAGGATTTACGTTGAGATTATTCTCCAGAGATTTATCTGCATCTCGAGCCCGCTTGGTTGTCGGTTGGGGCGGGGTCGGAAGAGCCAGTTGCGCAAGTGGAAGATCCCCTATGGATGCCAGCTCATATAGAATGTCCCTAGAAGAGATAGAACAATGAGCTAAAAGTCTCTCAAACGCTAATCCCTGCCGAATACCATAATCTACCAGCGGAAGCCCATCTGTAGTTCAGATATTAGAAGACTAACATTATAGCATTATGCGATCCTTACCTATCAGCCAAGTCGGACAACGCTTGCATACACTTATGTACGTCTTCCATCTCCCTCGGAGTCGCAGAAAGCCCCGACCTCTTCCCTCCCCAAATGCTGAGCAACAGTAGAACACACGCTGTAAACGTCGCTGACTAGCCGTCCAAGCGATTTCGATAACGAGACCAAAAGAGAAACAGAGAACTCACTTGAATCACCGGGGGGAGTTTCTCGTTCCTCTTTCTCATAATATCAATGACATGAGCGCACGACCTAGCCGCATTGGTGCATATCGCCAAAGACGGAAAGGATACCAAGGATGGTTTACTTGGCGACGGTATAAATGGGCGGTGAACTAGGATTTGGATGCTGTAATATAATGCATAGAGCACGGCCGATTGGTTGAAGAAGTTCATGTTTTCGCGGGATGGGTCCCATCGGACTACAATGCAAAGAGTGGTGTTAATAGGAGAGAAGAGGAGAAGATGAACGCACGATGGTCGGGAACGGAAGCTGCCCAGTTGTTCAGCGCCGAATCAATCTCGGCAATAATATGTTGCTCCCATTGCTTCCCGACGAATCCCAGTCGAATCTTCGATTTGTTAATAGAATACTACAAAGTTCTCTATCACTTCAACCGTTACAAGTGTACAGAGAAAAACGGGGATACGAACGATAGTCCTCAACGTGAGCGCCATCACCTGGCTCAGCTTTAAATTAAGTACAAACGAGGTGATGAGACTAGGTTTTCCTGGAGGTTGTTTAAAGCGCTGCTCCGGATCGGGATGGTCCCAATACTCGTCATCGCATTCCGTAGGGAGATCTAAATCAAAGCTGGAGAAAGCAGAAGAGCATCCTCAATGCTTGCTTGCTCTCGAGCTATGATTATATACGTACTCCTCCTCATGTGTCGCGCAAGGGCGACCTAGAAACGAACTCATCATTCTATCCATGCAAACCAAAACCCTGTATAGTTGCAAATGTCAGATAACAATTTAGAGAGGCGAGGAATATATACCAGAATGCGCGTCTCCATAGTTCATCCTCAGCTGTCATTGGACGATCGAGTACTTTCCTCCTATGTACTCCTACATCGTATGCGAGGCGTATCCCGACACCTAGCACTGTCCAACAAGCTAAGGGCATTGTTGCTCCTTGTAAAAAAAGTACTGAAAGCTAATATGCCTGTATTAATTATAAAGACCGATGCAGAGTCTACGGCAATATGACTCACGCAATAAAATTGCAAATCATACAAAACAGGCGTATCCAAAAAACTCCGATGAAAAATATGTACTTGATCAAACCATGTCCAGCCGGCGCTGTGGAAAGATTGCTCTCCTTCCCAGAGTACCCTTGGATCATCTGAGAACCTCGCTCCGATGGAACAGACCAGCAGGACTGTAGCTGCAAATCTTTCGTTCTCGTTATGCAGCCCTTCAGCGATGGAACGCTCGAAAGTGGGGCGGTGGAGGAGGGGGAAATCAAGGTTGATGTATTTGAAGTAGAGAGAGATAAGGGATTGCATTAGATCTGGTGGTGGGAAGGTGTAGGCTGGTTTTGAGACACGGTGGCGGTCTGATTTCTCCCACTAAAATGATAGATAATTGTCCATCTTGCGGTTATGCATATATTCGAAACTTACAGCATGAACACTCCAAAACTCGGGTCTATTTCTCCCCAAAGTAGGCTTACTAAACTCAATGACCTTCTCACCCGTATACTCCTTCCTAAGCTGCATAGCAGTTTGAACCAAAGTCTTCCCACTTGATTCTCCAAAAAATTGGTAGTTCATTAGATCCACAGAGAGCTTTTCGACACCGTCGTCGAAGTCATATTCGGCGTTATCGTTCCTGTGACTGTCGTCGTCTCTCGCAATGTGCCGGATCATGGACGTGACTGCTTGCTTTGCGTCCTCGCTTACTGGGATTGGGGATGAGGAAGGGCCGGTGACGAGGGGGCTTGTGCCTGTTTTGAATGGATTGGGTGAACCTGATGCGGGTAGGCTTTGGTATAGCTGTTCAAGGGTTCTTTCGTCTGGGCATAACTACGTAGATTGAGAAGTGAGGCTAGGAGCTGGATAGGCGAGGAGGAGAGTACCTTGTGGAGGAGCATTTCCATCTTCTCGACACGGTTTTCGAGAGTTTTTGCATAGCTGGTTTATGTGTTCATTCAAGCGTTAGGAGTAGATACTAAACACACACCCTTTAGGTGTTCGTCTCTGAAAGTAAAATAAGTTTACACGATATCTTCATAAACGCAGGAGAACACACCTTGGCAGCTTCAACATACGTGCAATCGTCATCGTTAGCAAGGCAATTCGAGCACCTTTGCCCAGTAATTTCACCACTGTCACCTGAGGGTATTTCAAGTCTCAGATCTGACCAATAAGCAGTTCCTCTATTGCTAGCACTTACATCGAACTGCATTTTCATTAACATTAGCTTTACTCATATGAAAACTCTGACATACCTTTTTTCTTCCTGCATATATCACAAGCTCGTTGAACTCTACGCTTCTTCACGCCTTGGAAGACTTGGTAAGTGTTGTCGTCCTCGTCGTTGGAGGACATGGTTATGGGATGGTATGGCGATTGGGCTCGGGCTCGATTGTGGGTTACAAGTTAAGCCAGCTTGGGGAAGACTCCAAATCGATATATAGACTTTGCGGAACCTTAATAGTCGGGTTGCCGCTGCTGGCTTAGGCGGAGGTATAATTCAGGGCCTTAGATAGATCACTAACTTCTAGTCACCTCGAACCGCAGTCGCAGCGGAAGACAATCTGTCTGACCCTCGTCCTACAAGTTTATAGGGAGTGAATAATGTTATTATTTAGTAGGCTATATTATAGAGGCAAGAGAAAGCACTAACCCGTAGAAAACCTGCACGTTGGACGAAACGGTTAATGGTCTTCCGCGCCATTATCCTTGTGTGTTAATTTCGGTGGTGACGACAGCCTCCGGCATTGCGGATCAGTCTATCCGCTGTGCGATTGATTCCGAGGTCAGCCCGGCTAGAACTGGAGTCTGTGCCGATGATACTGAAATTTGCAAGCCACAACGCTAACCTACAAAATAAATACAAAACGCGCCAGCACAAGAAGATGTATTGCACATATTTTAATTTTATTCGAATTGAACAAAAGCTGTGTAATTGCTCAACGTTCAGGCTTTATTCTGTAAACGACCGCCATCCGGCGAAGTGCTAAAGCCTCACGAAAATACTGAGGGAATTGCAAGAAAATTGGATCTCAGTTAGGGCACATGCTTGTCGTCGTTAATAAGTATACAGCATGGGTGAAGAAAGAACTATTTCGCTCCGGTGGCTTTTTGCAGATTGGTGACAATTTTGTCGATTTCCCCAATATAACGGTCTGTAAGCTTTTGGAACTGAGAATCCGATATCAGATGGATGCTCGTATTAATTTATGCAAGAATCAAACGTACTTCCTCAAGCTCTACCGAATGCTTCTCGTATTTTCCTCGTTTCACGCTAGCCTGGTGATGTTTCCGTATTTGAATGCGCATCTCCTCAGCCTTGCGCTTAGCAGCTGTATACGCGTCGGTTC
>JASFDC010000210.1:0-12383 GCA_036937075.1 Mycocalia duriaeana | reverse complement strand
CCTTGCTGAGAAACAGCCATCTGTGCTGGTCGGTAAGAGTAGTTCAACTTGTTCTTAGAATTTGCTAATCATTTGATAAAGGGGACAGCATTTTAATTCAAAGTCAAGGTGAAACCTGCGACCAGGGTCAGTGGTTCTCAGGTGCTGTTCATGTAATCCGTCATCTCGAAGTTGGATTGCGCTTCGATGGCTCATTCAATGGATGGACTGCTGCAGAACGATACCGCATTCGTTTCAAGCTCAATCGGATTCCTTTCCGCTGTCTACATCAGGCCCTGGACATGGCATTTCCACAACAGCGTGTCCTTTGCCCATCAGTCGAAAATCTGGGTGGTAGGCCGGTGCCAGAGCCTCTGGGCTCAACATTTAACAAATTAATCAGTGCAAACCCGCGTCAGCTCCAGGCAGTAGCATCCATTGTCAAGCAGCCTCCTGGTTCAGTTCCATTCGTTGTCTTCGGGCCGTAAGCTATAAACTACAATTAGTCATTGTAAAGTAACTGATATGTGTTTTTTATAGGCCGGGGACAGGCAAGACCATTGCCATAATTGAGGCTATATTGCAGTTGCTCCAGGAAAACCCCCATGCGAAGGTCCTGGCATGTGCACCGAGCAACTCCGCCGCAGATTTGATTGCCAGCCGACTCGTGGGCAGTCTGACTACAGACCAACTTTTCAGGTTCTACGCCCCTTCGCGATCCAGGAACCAAGTCCCGGACGAGCTTCTGGGCTACGTCTATTCCAAACCAGATGGACATTTCTCCATCCCACATATGGATCGTATGAAAGAGTTCCGCGTTGTTGTCACCACCTGCTCTTCTTCTTCTGTGACCTTCGCGATTGGAATGCCCCGAGGACATTATACCCACATCTTCATCGATGAAGCTGGACAGGCAACGGAACCAGAGGCTTTTCTATCCATCAAGACGATTGCGGATAATGACACCAACATCATTTTGTCGGGTGATCCAAAGCAGCTCGGTCCAATTGTTCGGTCTCCTATCGCTCGTCAACTGGGATTGGAGGTTTCGTATCTTGAGCGATTGATGAATAGCGATGCATATGATGTGGAGCGTGGATATGGGAAAAGGTAATATCCGATTTCTGTTACAAACGTTTATGATGTCCTGGATATTTTACATCCAGTGTGGTGAAGCTTGTGAAGAACTTTCGATCCCATCCGTCCATCCTTAGCTTCCCAAACGACAAGTTTTACGCAAGCGATTTGGAACCTTGCGCAGATCCTTACGACATCAACTATTATCTCAACTCGTCTTTTCTGCCATCGAAGCATTTCCCGATTATCTTTCATGCAGTATCTGGGAAAGATGATCGTGAGGCTTCTTCCCCGTCGTTCTTCAACAGAGAGGAAGTCTTGCAAGTAAAGGCATACGTTGAAAAATTACGTGATGATCACCAAATCAGGACAGGTAAGCTGCCAAAGGTTTTCATTACTAACTCTTTTTCTCTAACCTATGCTATCACAGCTGAAAAAGACATTGGCATCATTTCCCCGTATCATGCCCAGTGCTTGAAGATAAAAAATGTACTGCGTGATGTGGCAGATGGTGTCAAAGTTGGCTCAGTGGAAGAATTCCAAGGCCAGGTATGTTCTAGTGATTGCTCTTTCGGTTTCAGTTTGATTTGAAAATCACTCTTCTTATTCCAGGAGCGTCCAGTTATCATCATTTCGACCGTAAGAAGCAGCAAGGAGTTTGTCGAATACGATCTTCGACATACTCTCGGATTCGTGGCGAATCCCCGCCGGTTCAATGGTATATTATCATGTATTTTACTTAGCTCGTCATTAGTCTAAATATCCTGTCTTTTTTTTACAGTGGCTATTACCAGGGCGAAAGCTTTGCTTATAATTGTGGGTGACCCTCAAGTCCTTTCGCTTGATCCTTTATGGCGATTGTTCCTCAACTACATCCATACTAATAATGGGTGGGTGGGAGATCCTCCTTCATGGGACACACTTGCACCTGTGGGTGAAGTTGGAGATTATGCGGAAACCATCCGTAAAAATGCACTGAATGAAATGAGTGAGTTTACCCGACGAATGGAGGAGCTTACTATAGATGGTGTGGTGAAATCGGAAGATGCCAGTGTGGACGACGGTGGCGAGATTCCTTGGCGAGATACTGAGTAGCGATATATTTTTACCATTTGCAACTATCCATACACATACCACTTGAGCTCTCTTACCTGTGGATCAAGCTATTTAACGTCTACTACCTAGAATCATTAATTCAAGCTCTGTTGACAATAAATAGTAGCAGGCTCACTGGCAAGGGCCGAGTTGCTTTTTTTTATTTAAAAAAAACCAAATCATCTTCGTTTTCTGTCAAAGCCCTTAGTAGGCTCGTCTCACTCCCCCAATTGAAGGCTCAGCATCTGGCTAGCTTTGGTCATGAAAGAAGGTAGAAGTTCTCGGCATAGAAATCGATAGGGATAGAGTACAAAAATGGGATATCTGTTGAGAGTAACTTTGACTTTGGCGTTATGGATTCCAACGTAGCCAAAGATGCGGTCTCAGAAGTGGTTTTAATCAAGGCAAAAGTTGGCCCCCAGCCGGGATACATTTCTGCTCTCTTCAGCGTAAGTGTACATCCTCAGACTCCTCGACGTTATCCTACCAGGTTTTGGATCGTACTACAGCTGGCAAGGCCATAACACCAAGTTCTTCAATCGCACTCTCTGTTTCGTTCCGTCCACAGTTCATTGGACGCTGTGAAGATGGTATAGAGTTCGTCATTGTCAGATCCAGGGATTGACAAGTTCGGTATTTTGCTCCACCAGATAGTGTCTCTACTTCCATCTGAAAAAGAGTGCACATAGCCTAGTTTATAAATTATATTACAACCGAGTAATATTATATCAGGCAAGGCTAATACTGAAACTTCAAATACAGAAACTTGAAACATCCAGATTGAAGTTTGAACGACAGGCTTCGCAAAGGGGAAAATATGGATCACTCGGTATCACGCCAAGGAAGGTCAACACCAACGTCCACATCTTCCGATGTAACCACACCTGCCATGGTAAGCTCTTCCATTCGTCGCGTAAAATCACTCATTTCGTTCAGTGCATTTTCGCGGATGGCTTCAGCGTAACCTCCAGCTTCGTTGACAGGCGCAAGTGTATCCCAAGTAGGTGGAATGCCCACCCAGCCATTATTAGCATGGATGTAGTTAAGGAATGACCTCCAGAGAGGATCGAGAGAAAGAACTTGTGGATCGCCTACGATGATCAGCAGAGCTTTTGCCCTGGTAACGGCCACTTTAAAAGAAGAAATAAGACTTCAGACTATCAGTGGGTAAATTAGTATAAATAATAGCATACCATTGAATCGACGCGGGTTTGCCACAAATCCAAGTGTATGTCGAAGATCGTATTCGACGAACTCTTTACTACTTCTTACAGTCGAAATAATGATAACTGGTCGCTCCTGGAAGCGGAGCAATTTGTAAATCAATTGACATCGACGGAGTAAAATCACGCTGGAGCATACCTGGCCCTGGAATTCTTCTACTGAACCGACTTTCACGCCTTCTGCAACATTACGAAGTACATTCCGAATCTTCAGGCACTGAGCATGATATGGGGCTATGACACCAATATCCTTATCAACTGCAGTAAAAGTAGTCAGCGAAAATAAAAATAGTTGATGACAAACATTTTCAGCAACTTACCTGTACGGCGTTGTCTATCTCCACGCAGCTTTTCAACATAAGCCTTGACCTGCAAGACTTCCTCGATGTTGAAGAACGACGGGGAAGAGGCCTCGCGGACATCTTTGCCAGATACAGCGTGAAATATTATTGGGAACTGTTTCGATGGAAGGTAAGGCGAATCGAGATAATAATTGATTTCGAGTGGATCTGCGCATGGCTCCAGATCACCTTCATAAAACATGTCGTTCGGGAATCTGAGGATTCCTGGATGGGATCGAAAGTTCTTTACTAGCTTCACAACACTGAACATTCTCATTCATTACACTATATATAACGGTCAACAATCATCACACTCACCTTTTTCCATATCCTGTCTCAGCATTATACACATCTCTGTTCATCAATCGCTCCAGATAGGAAACCTCTAGTCCCAGCTGGCGAGCAATGGGAGACCGAATAATTGGACCAAGCTGCTTTGGATCACCAGATAGAATAATGTT
The DNA here is from genome assembly GCA_036937075.1 of Mycocalia duriaeana. Taxonomy (NCBI): domain Eukaryota; kingdom Fungi; phylum Basidiomycota; class Agaricomycetes; order Agaricales; family Nidulariaceae; genus Mycocalia; species Mycocalia duriaeana. The sequence continues at coordinate 8,207 of JASFDC010000210.1, read as the reverse complement.
AGTATCATTATCTGCCATTGTCTTTATGGAGATAAAAGCCTCTGGTTCCGTCGCCTGTCCTGCTTCGTCAATAAAAATGTGGGTATAGTGTCCCCGAGGAATTCCAATTCCAGAGGTAACAGATGAAGAGCCGCATGTGGTCACCACAACGCGGAACTGTTTCATGCGAGTAATAGGCGGGACGGAGAAATGTCCATCCGGTTTGAGATATACATAATCCAAGAGATCATCCGGGACTTGGTTCTTGAATCGTGAAGGGGCATAAAACCTGAAAAGCTGGTTTGTGGTCAGGCTGCCCACAAGTCGACTAGCAATTAAATCTGCAGCAGAGTTGCTTGGTGCACATGCCAGGACCTTTGCTCTGGGGTTTGCTCGTAGCAGTTGCAATATAGCCTCGATAATTGTAATGGTCTTGCCTGTGCCCGGACTATGACAGAATAATATCAGTGACCTTGCATGTTAATTGTAGTAGAAAGCTTACGGCCCAAAAACTATAAATGGAACGGAGCCCGGAGGCTGCTTGACAATAGAGGCAACCGCCTGAAGCTGACGCGGGTTGCTATTGATTAATGTATTAAATACCGCGGCTGAGGGTACTGGGACTGTGCCGCGGCTGAGGTGTTCAATGACCGGGAAAAGGACACGGTCCTGTGTAAAAACTGTGTCCAGAGCTTGATGTTGGCGGCGGAAAGGAATCCGGTTGAGTTTGAACCGAACATGGTAGCGTACTGCAGCACGCCATCCACCAAATGAACCAGCAAAGCGCAGTCCAACCTCATATTGGCGGATTACATGAACGCCACCTGCAAACCAGTGACCCTGCGTAGAAGCCGCACCTTGTTTCTGAACTAAGATGTTGTCTCCTTTATTTAAAAGTTAGTGTAGTCTGAGAAGAATAATCTGAACAGTCCTTACCAACCAGCACACTGGGTCGTTTTTCGGCAAGACCAGGAACTTCCAAGCTAACAAAGAGATTCAATATCCAAGTAGATAAATTAGCAAGATTGATACGCACTAATAATATGAATTATGTCGGCTTAAGGATGCGTCTACCATATCGTAGCGCTGAAGATCATCTCTGGCGATTATTTAAGCAATGACTAGTAATTAAACAATTAAATAAACCTACTCGGATTTATGCTCTTCAATCCAAACCAGGTTTTTGAAATGCCGAGAATATGTATCGCTGTCTAGAGTATGCGGAAGAATCCTCCGACGAACATTGCGAACCTTTTGGGTAGTGGAGTCGTCTTCGGAGAGCAGATCTAGAAGATGCTTCGGAATCATAGCAGGTGGTAGCTTGATGACATATGGAATAGCTTTCAGTGAAGGCGGAGCCACTCCCTCAACTACGTGAGTCTCAGGCTGACGTTGTGTCCTAGGGCGCGGAATATAAGGAGCTGTTGGCCGCATGGCTTCATGATCTGTCTTGTTGCCAACAATAGCCTTTAATGCGCGAGAGAGGATGAATCGCTTCTTCAGCTGAGTATCTTCAAATACCAGTTCCAGTCGATCTTCGTATCGCCCTATATATTGCTGGCGAAAAACAATTTTAACAATAACAGGACTGTTAGGAGCTACAAGGCAGTTTGGTCCTGCTGCAATCGTAACCGTAAATCTATATTAAAGGTAAGCAATTGTTGACACACAATCGATATATCAGATACATACGCTGATACAAGTTGATTAGCACCATGAGCCGAGACTAGCTTTGCAGCAACAAGGATAACTTTGGATAGAGGAATAGACGATCGGATAGTAGCATTTCGAACTTCACCAGAACCCGCGGCCGCCAGCTCCACCACGTCAAAGTCAAAGATGCCCTCGATAGATATTCCATGTTTATCTTTCTCGGACTCTTCTACAACAGCCCTAAAACTCGTGTATCGTTCCCTCCTTATATGATGGGGTGCAGACAAGTGGCTCTGCCAGCGAGGCTCCGGTACATTTTCTTGGCATAAAGAACAAAACTGAAGACCTGGACGTGAACCAGCTGTTACCGGGAGAATAGGCTCAATAATTCCATGCGTTTTGACAGCTGCACGGTGACGCGCGCCAGCTATATGAGTATCCCATCCCAAAATGCCAACGTTTATGTTGCAAATCGTACAAGAAACAAAAACACTTCTACCTGCGACGCGATTCGCATGTCGTCGACTTTGCATATGAAAATCGTACTTGTCGCGATTTGGGGCAATAAACTGGCAAGGCTCGCATGACAAAATATTGTGGTCGTAGTTGCAGCGGGGATCGGGACATGTCCCGCTCACGAGAACCGCTGGACAGTTGTTGGATGGTTGAGAATTTCGAGGCATATCTGAGGTGATGCCGGTGAGGGCAGGTAGACTACGGACGCGCAAATCTAACGGAGGCATTTATAAATTCTCTTTCAGGGTGGCACAGCCAATTGAGGCAAGGCTTCTTTTACCTTTACTGTAATTAACTTGGGATCCCAATTACCCTCCTTTTGTAAGTTTCCTTGCTTCTCAGCCTCGTTGTCCACATGCCGTTGTGTTGCAATAAGATAGCATTAGGATGGAGATGAAAGGGATGCCTACTGCGGCATGCGGTCAAGGTTCAAGCGCGAGTCGGAGTCCTCACCCTCGACTCTCGAAGGACTTCTGTGATAAGTACTCTAGAGTAAAAGGCATCATCAGAATGCCAAGATCTATAGGAACAACTTTTTGAATGATGCGTTCGTTGTCGTTCCAATATGGTCTTCTTGGGCGGTTGAACACAAGTCGAGCACCTGTTAAACGACGGGAGAAGTAAAAGAGATGAGCTTAATTTAGATTAGACGCCCTAAAAAAGAGAAATGGACCTTCTTGATTCTTGTATCACCACTCTCCAAACTTACTTTGATCCAGATGAAACGTTGAATATAATTCTGAATAAACTCTAATCCTCATTCTAGTCATGGTGCCAACATGATGGTGCGGTAGACGAACGTTCCAAACTTTGAACGGCACACATGGCTTGTTTGTTCCGCAAGGAAGTTCCAAACAAAGTTGGATCATACTGAGCTTTGCGCCAAGTCTATCACTTCCTTCACTTCAAAATGCACCCGTCCGCTGCTCGACTAGTGCGCATTATACCACGCGCCGCAATCAAAATTTCCGCAGAAACGTCTGCACCTATACCAAAAATTAAAATCCACCCACCACCAGCAACGCAAGAGCGCCTAGTAACTCCTACAACGCTCGAGCTTCTCGTCCAGCAAAGGGCGCAGGCGGGAGATAGCTGGCCCATGAATATCCGGATAGAACCTCTGATAAAAAAGAAAGCGTTCTTGCCTGTTGAGAGAGCCACGAGGGTGCGGTGGAAAAAGCTGTTGAAGGAGATGTAGCATGCTACGATTGTCGAGGTCGAAGTGGTGCGTTTATTTTACTAAATAATTGTTTCTCGTTTGACGTTGTAATTACTAGCTTCTTTCGTGTCACCATGCTCTGGGAATTATGCTAGTGTACAACATAATATAATTCAGCTGAACTCCCTTTCCAGAAGCATCACAAGCAACTTGAAAGTACCATGCAACTCCTAGGTAGGTTATAACAGACGCGTCGACACGGTGGTCTAATTCAAATGGATTCCGCCTCTTACGATGCTATTCTGCAGCACAACGACCACGCAGTAGGACGCGAAGATCTGCAGGTCACTTCCACGTCCATTCTCATTTGAGACCCAAATTCCTGATAATGATTAACCTTCTCTGCCGATGGCGCATACCGACTATTCAAAGGGATTGATGCGCATCTGTGTCCGTCCTTTGCGCATTATTTTACGAATCTGAGCAAGTGGCTATATATAGCTCCATTACTATGTCTTCAGGTTTTGCGCTGCTCGGCTATTCGGGATACCCATGATGTACATAGCTGACTTTGAGGAATATGTGAGTGCTTTGCAATGAGTCGCACATATCATATCAAAATTTGATATCTGTTCAAGGCAGTGTGATAATTCCATACTTGACTTCTGAACGAAAAAGTGCTATTGAGGGAATTTTAACCATGATCAAATCCCTGTGATATGCGAGCGCTAGTACTATGTGTCAATGAAGGCCTATCGTGACCTCAAGGGATATTCCTCTAAATAGTGGCTGGGTTGGCGGTCCTATCACCATGAGATTTAAGTCTTTAACGTATCAAGGTATTTACGTGGCCGCATCGGTTAGTGTGGTAGCATTCACATCTATGATTCTGGGTTCAAGCGCCTGGCGGTGTAGTCCCCTTCCAGCGGTGTTGTTGTCCTGCCTTGCCTTGAAAAGCTGCAAATATATCAATGCTCTGCTGAAGGATCGTCTTTCCGTCGCTTTATTGATGGTTTGAACTGCCCATTGCGAACGTTCAAGCTGAAGACTATAGGATTTGATGAAGATGATCATATTGGAAATGCTCGAGGCGCCACTGCCTTCCCTTGTTGACCGTTGCAAGAGATGCGCAGCAGGAACATCTTATCTCACACCTCGCCAGCCTCAAATATCTCTTCCAAAATCTGTCCGAATTAAGGGTTTCTGTATCTCCCATCTTTCAGATGGCCTTACAAGATCCTGATGTCTTGACGATACGCCCATATGGTTAATAATTTATATCGAGAGAGACGCAAGGAAGAAAGGTGGTTTGGAGTATGCTTGTCTATTGTTCATTTTGTATCGAAAGAGACACCTTTCGTGCTCTTTTACAACGCTTACATAGTCCATCCGCTACTTGCTTTTCTACAGAACCAATCTATTTCTCAGCTATGTTTTGCAGTATTATCTTATCAACATTCCTATGGTACTAAACATAACTGTCCGCTCTCAGCCATGAGGGTATGAAAAATATAAAGAGAAAAATTGTATCACAAAATGAAAAAGAAAAGCATTTAACGCGACTGCTATCGCGCATCGACCCGCGACGCGTTACGAGGAAGTGGCGAATGACTGTTATTCCTCGACGAACCCCCAGTGCGCAAAGGCGACGCAGATCCATTCGCCTTTGCCTTTTTTCCATTCGTCAAAAACGTCCGTTCATCCGTATCATCTGCCTCCACCTCATCGTCCTCTCTCAACAACTCCAGCCCCACAGCATTCCCATCATCCTCCCTACGCCCCTCCTCTTCAAACGCATTAAATAGCGTGGAACTCTGCGCCCGATACAAGGAGCTATTCCTCCCATGTCCACGCGGACCCCCCGCTGATGATATTCGAGGCTCTCCATTCCATCCGTCAAGGGACATGCGACCCTGGAGGCTTAAGCGGGGGTTCATAAGGCCGCCTTCGAGCGTTGAGTGGTGGTTGTGGTCTAGGGGTGTTTCGGGTGCACGGGAGATGTTGAGGAGGTGGACACCGAGGAAGATGATGATGAAGCCACAGAGGAGGGAGATGGTGTTGGTGCCGTCTGTGGTGTTGAATCCTTGGAAGAGGATGAGGGATGCGACGATGGTACATGTTGAAAAGCCGACGTAGTACAATGGGTTGACGCTGTGAAAGCAAGCATTAGCATTTCAGGCATGCAAAGGTGGGGAGGAAGAACATACACATTAGTAGAAAAGGTATCCAGAGCTTTGTTAAAGTAGTTCATTTGAATTACAATACATAATGCAACGACGATCATAAAAACATATGTGCTCGGGTGCGTGAATTGGTTGTTACCAGCAAAGGTAAGCTTGACGGCTACGCCGAATCCTTTGATAGCCATGATGGACACTGAGCCCACCAAGGAGCAGATGGAGATATACACGACGGGATTCGTGCGCCCGTATTTGGGGACGAAGGAATAGATCATGACGAGGGTGAATACCGTTACTGTGAAGCAGTATAATAAAAAGCCTGCCCGGGGAGTAAGCGTGAGCTGATGAACAGAGGTATGGCGAGCTTTGCGACGCACCTGGTTGTATTGCATAATGTAATATTTCATCTACAGTGTCGATGGGTTTATCTTCGGGGGCATGAAGGACGATGATGAGGGATCCTAGAACACATAATGTGCATCCCACCCGACCCAGGTGTCCGAGTTCTTCACCTAGTAAGAACGAAGCGAGTATGGCACTAGCGGAGAGGTAAGTGGATGGAGGGGGGTATAGTGCTAGCGCTGGTATAACATACCCGATCAAGACACTTAGTGCGCCGAGAGGTGTAACAAGGATAGGAGGGGCAAAGGTGTATGCGGCAAAGTTTGCAACTGCGAAAGCGGGTTAGAACAAGTAAGCTCGTGTATGAAGGAATGCTGTACGTTCTCCCAGAACCACTGAAAACGAATGAGCACGAGGATGAGAAGCGACAAGATAACAAACAGCGCACATAATGTCATTCCAGCCCACCAAATAGGACTCTTGAAATATGACAAGTTGTCCGAAGCAGAAACCCCATAGTCAGCTCTCCTTCCAGCGTCATTCAAGCCCTACAGCAGAGCATTAGCTTTGCACAATTGCCAGTCGTGGTTGTACGCACCTTTTTTGTTATAATGAAGCTAGTGCCTATACCGACTGAGCCAGAGACGGCCAGCGCGAGGCCGATGTACTTCTCCTCAATCATGCAGGAGGTGTGATCGACGTTGTAGTGGTTGCGGGAGGAGGTCAGTTCTTCCGTGGCATAATTTAGCACTATTCCCACGCTTCGTCTTTGTTTGTACACGCGAGTAATAGTCTATGTCACAATTGTTCGATATCAATGTAGGTAATAAGGTATTTAACAGAATATAACGGTAGCTGATATGATATACGATGCGCAGGGATATGATACAGTGTGGCTTGCAAGATGAATAGATATGGAAATAGATATGTACCAAGAATTCAAGAACCCTTTCAAGTAAATCGGAACATTTTGTCGAAGGCAGGGCGATTGCGCCGTGCCAGATGTTGGGAGTGAAACAGATGCTCATCTCATCTCAACTCAACGAATGGGAATATTCACCACCTCACGATCCTCAGCAGGCATTCCGCAATAGATTCTCAAAGTGAGGATTCCCGAATCTAGTTGTGCGTCAATGTCTTCAAGCTAATCGCACCAATCAACAGGGACAAGGAATGAGACTCAGTTTGCAACTTAAAGAAACGAGAGAAGGAGAGAAGATTTGTTTCTCAAGAGAGAGAAGAAGAAGACGGAAGAAATGAAGATGCGTACTTTAACATCACTCTGCACCGCAACCGTCCTTGCATAATATCCAAACTTTCTCTCTCTAACAGTAACCATATCGCCCGCTCCCTCACCCCCTCCGGGAGGAAACACAGGCCGACTCACCCCATGCACCGTAACCTGCTTCACCCGATTAATGCTACACGTCGACAAGCCCACGCTGAGGTCTTCGCGTTTTACACCTGGGAGCTCGAACATGAGTGTTAGGATTTTAGTGGGTGGGTCATAGTGCCTGTCCATGCGGATGGAGTAACGTGGGGTTTTTGAGTCGTCGGAAGGGCGTGAGGGTTGTGCTAGACCTTGAGGTGATCGGCGCGTGATATCTGGAAGAGTGGGTGGGAGACGTTGTGCCGGAGAACTAGAAGACGAAAGTAAGGTTGCTCGGATGGGGGTGGAAGACTGAAGGTGTAACGCACTTGACTGTCGACCCCGCAAAACTGGTGATCCTCCCCGCACTCATAGGAGAAGGAACAGCAGGAGAAGGAATTGAAGAAGACGACCCAGACTGCGGCGCCGGCTGCTGGCTCATAAATCTAACATGCGGTTCAACAGGTGTTCGTGGCTGTATCCTTCTCGCACTCGTCGAAGGCCCAGCAAGCGCACTCTGCGGCCTCGGAAGGATTGTCACAGGCGGACGTTGATATGGATGAACCTGTCTTTGCCTTGTCTGCATTGACCGTCCTGACCTCACCATCATCGACGTGGCGTTGTCGGTGGGACTTGGCTGCTTTGAAGTGGAAGCGGCGCTATTACCGACAGTGTCAATATTCAAGATGGGCGGAAGACGATGTTCTCCGAGGGTAGTGGTGGTAATATCTGACCTCGAAGACGACGACTCAAATTGCTGCTGGTGGCGCTGATGTTGGTCAAGTTGAATGAGGTTTCGAATTTGTTGTTGGAATTGTATTGCTGTGGCCTCTGGTGGCTGGATGATTTCGCGGTGAGGGATGACGGGAGGTAGAGGCTCAAGTAGCTGCTGGAGGGTTGGAGGGCGTACTTCTTCAAGTTGAATGGTGGGGTGTTGCTGTTGCTGCAGCTGTTGCTCTTCAAGCTGTTTTTGCTGTTGCCGCTCTTGCTCTTGCCTCTGCTGTTCTTC
>JASFDC010000209.1:0-12384 GCA_036937075.1 Mycocalia duriaeana | reverse complement strand
TCCCTAATTATTTATATAGGTTCTCAACGGAATCAACTGGAAAATCCGCCAGGGCGACCGATGGCACCTCCAAGGCTCGAATGGTGGGTTAAACATGTAGGATCTCGTACTAAGGTCTAATATTTACACCAACAGGCTCAGGAAAAACCACCCTCCTGTCCCTCCTAACAGGGGACCACCCGCAATCCTACACTCAACCCCATCTACACCTCCCCTCCCACCCCCACCCCCTTCAAACGAATCATCGCAAACGGATACCTACCCCATATCTCCAACGGCTAATTGGAGTGGTGTCGCCGGAACTGTTTGATGCGTTTCCTAGACGGCATCCTGGGATGAGTGTTTGGGAGGCTGTGGGGACCGGGTTTGAGGGTGGGTATGTACCCAGGGGTGGGGAGGGTATTGGGGACGGGCTAGGAGAGGAGGAGAAGGGGTGGAGGTTGGAGAGGATGTGGGGTGTGCTTGAAGGTCTAGGTCCCGGTACCGCAGAAACGGACCCTAAGTCTCGAAGGGAAGGAGCTACGGAATTCTCCCAGCGCCGGTTTTCATCCCTCTCAATCGGTGAACAGCGTCTCGCACTCTTAATGCGTGCCTTGGTGGGTCGACCACCCTTGGTGCTCTTGGATGAAGTATGGAGTGGGATGGATGAGAGTATGGTTAGACGTGCTAGGCGGTATCTTCGAGATGGTGGTGGAGTTACGGGTGAGCAGGCAGTGGTGGTTATTACGCATTGGGAGAAGGAGGTTCCTTGGGGTGAGGAGGATGGGGTTAAGAAGTTTCGGTTGGACGGTGGGAGGGGGCTTGTCGTCTTCTGATGGAGTTGAGGTCACAAGTTGCGTTTGAGTCATAATATCACCATCCATATTCTATATCTGATTGTGAAATGATCAGTACAATACTGCCATAGGTTTACGTGCAACATAATACAAATTTTATGGGTGCTGCGTGTTGGATGGTCCTAGAATCTCCATCGAGCTGAATCATCAAGCATATAGCGTTGATTTGTTTCATAAGTCTTAACGGATTTTACTTCTGATGGAATTAGGACTTAGTAAGGATGAATATCAATTCTAATGACTGAGAACTTCAGACTCTGTATCCATCGGATTAGTATCATCAGTTCCTGCACTGATGATTCCCTTTTCTTTGTATACGGCTCGTCCTTCTCTTTACCTTGGTATGCCCTAATCTAACATATATTACGTTGTTTTTCCAGATACATACCACCGTAGGAACCGAGGCAAATTCGCTGCGCGTTATTTTAAGCCACTGGTTGATGGTGATCAACGGTTGTATCGGGTATCAGCCTGTCACCCCTCATCGGAACGAGCACAAACTGTCATTCGTGTCAGACTTGTGTCTATTTTCGCTTGATGCTGTGCTGTGCTTAAAACCAAACGGTATGCATCTTGGACAATCCCACCATCTTCCGATGGCCGATCATTTTTTATTCGATTCTCTCCATGATTTCTGACTGCAGGCGATACGTCCCCGTGGATGTACGTACGTCGTACTCTCATATCATCGGCGCAACCCGACTCATTCAACTTCTTCAGGCACATGAAACAATCTTCCCGGATGCTATTTTTAATTTATCACCTTACCTTCGTCTACATCTACCAATCTCCGCCTGAGTCATACTGTCCAGTGAGTGTGTCTCTGAGCAACGACACTTTGTTACTATTCATAGATTTGCTATGCCAGAAAGATTACGGACATGTGGCAATTAAACTCCAGTGACCATCTTAACAACATAAATTTATATGTTTCCATGTTGCTTCAGTTTCATGCCGGCGCTGGCGTACTCTCCGGCTTGTAAGCGATACCTCGAATCGCCGCTGTGCATACTCTACACAGATTTCTTCAAGAAAGTACTTCCATTAGGGCCGCTAAGCGTTAATCGGTAGGTGTTATGAAACTAAGGGAGATCAATATCTGAATTGTTTTCCCAAGTCGGCTGCGCCAAGAACAAATTAGCCGCTGAAAATCTTTATACTGTGAAGCTTGTTTGATGTCTCCACCTTTAAAAGGGAAGAGTTTTATGCTTCGGTACCTCCTACTCTTTCCCTCCTGCACGTGATGACATTTATTACCTCTGCCTTAGTTATTTCGTTAGCGTCATTGGCTCAAGCTGCGATAGGTCCGGCTGCCAATGTCTTTATTGGAAATAAAAATATCTCTCCAGATGGATTCACTCGTTCGTGAGTCAACTTTTCATTCTTACCCATCATTGTTTGTTCATACATGTCCCATCATTTTCCAGCGCGGTATTGGCAGGTAATACCGCTGATAATCTAACGTTCCCTGGACCGCTTATCACCGGAAACATGGTAATGCTCACAAAACAACACTTTTTCCTTTCTTTATTTTGTTCCTTCATAGGGAGATAATCTTCGGCTCAATGTAGTCAACAACTTGTCGGACAAAACCATGCTGGTCAGCACCAGTATCGTAAGAATTTTATAAGCAGCACGGCTTACATCTAGCTAATTTTAAATTCGCTAGCACTGGCATGGTTTCTTTCAAAAAAACACTAGCTGGGCAGATGGGCCCGTAGGCGTTAACCAATGTCCGATTACTCCGGGAAATTCGTTTTTGTACAATTTTAATGTCCCAGATCAAGCTGGAACGTTCTGGTATCATTCCCACTATTGTGTGTCTTCCATTATTATGGGATTCATTCCAACTCATTAAAACGTGAATTACTAGCTACCCAATATTGCGACGGCCTAAGGGGACCGATTGTTATATACGATCCTAATGATCCTCAGAAAGATTTGTAAGCGTCTTTGTTGTTATGCGCTTAAAGATACTTAAACCTAAACCATTTCCATAATAGATACGATGTCGATGATGAATCTACCGTTATAACTCTCGCAGACTGGTACGCCAATTTCGATATAACTGAACGTTGTGCCTGCGAACCTTACGGCCGCCAATAGGTATCATACTGTGGCTCCAAAGGCCGGGAAAGTACCTACTCCAGATGCAACCCTCATTAATGGTCTTGGTCGATCAACTGTTGGAAACAGCGTTCAAATAGCGACAATTAGCGTTGTACAAAATAAACGATACCGCATGCGCCTCGTTTCCATCTCTTGCGACCCTAATTTCACATTTTCCATTGATGCGCATACAATGGTATACATCATCAATTTATGCTTTATATGATAATGCGCTTACATGCTCTTCCAGTTGATAATTGAAGTCGATGGCATTAGCGTCAAACCTACCACGGTCGACTCCATTCAAATCTTCGCAGGACAGCGATACTCCTTTGTTCTGAATGCTAATCAGACTGTTGGTAACTACTGGATTCGCGCTAATCCCAATACCGGGACTTCGGGCTTCACCAATGGCCGTAACTCTGCAGCTCTTCGTTACGTCGGTGCTGACCAAACCGCTGATCCTACTACTACCCAAACCCCAAACTCTGCCCCAATGCTCGAGACCAACTTGCACCCACTTACGAACGCTGGAGCTCCAGGAAGCCCCGTTCAAGGTGGTGTAGACCTCGCTCTTAACTTGGCAATCACTTTCAACGCCACTAGTTTCCTATTTGCTGTTAATCAAGCTACTTTCGTCCCTCCATCTGTCCCAGTTCTTCTTCAAATCTTAAGCGGTGCACAAGCAGCAAAGGATCTTCTCCCATCCGGTAGTGTATATACTCTCCCTCCGAATGCTGTAATTGAACTCTCAATCCCTGGCGGTACTGCCGGTGCACCTGTTAGTGATGAAATATTGTCAAGTATAGCCAATACTTACCTTACATTTTCTCTCACAGCATCCTTTCCATTTGCACGGCGTACGTTTATATTCGCTGGGACGAACTTACATCTTACAATTGCTTTTATAGCATGCATTCGACGTTGTAAGAAGTGCCGGAAGCACAGTATATAACTATGCTGACCCAGTGCGGCGCGATGTTGTGTCTACTGGACCTTCCAAATCAGATAACGTTACCATTCGCTTTACAACCGACAATGCCGGTCCGTGGATTTTGCATTGGTAGGACGACATCATTATATCTATGCTAAATGTTAATTAACTGAACTGTTTTTCAGTCATATCGACTGGCATCTGGAACTGTGAGTTATACTACCGTCAAAATTAATGCTGTTAATAAATTATTCTGGCTACACCAGTGGTCTGGCTGTTGTGTTTGCTGAAGACACCACTACCGTTCATTCTGAAGCTGTTCCAGGTATCGGTTAATTTATTTGGAATTATAAATTTAAAGACTAATTTTTGACCATAGATTCTTGGTCGCAATTATGCCCCACCTTCAATGCCTTGCCGCCTCAGCAGTTTTAGACAGCTGGCTAGGAGACAGAACTTGCACAATTTTATTTTCCCATTCCCTAACAATCTCATATTTCGGACATTGAAGAGCATTGTCAATACAACGGTAGAAACGCATAGAGTAATTCTTATAAAACTTTCATGATGGTATTTTCCAGTTTCAAATACTATAATGGGCAAGTCTCCTCTCCCATTCATCAATGTGGTCCTTCATTCCAAAATATACGCTCAAGTTATCCTTTACCGTATTTCTATCTGAGGGTTCTCCGCCTTGAATTGATCAAGCTCAAGATTATCATCATCGCATTACCATGCGATGCCGGGGTGGTTAGGGGACTCGAGTCATCCGAAACGTCAATTCAACCATCAACAACTTGCCGTCTCTTCCTCCTGCTGCGAAGATGCACCATGCAACAACGACACTCCAATCTGTGAGTACCCTAGCGAATGGATGCCTAACAGGCTGTCATCGCTCACAGCATAACTTTAGCAATCTTGATTCGCCTTTCGCCCATAGACTTAACACGAATTACGTCCCATCAGGCCTAGAGATTCTGGATATACAGCAGCTGTTGGTCGGACCTGCATCTGGGCTGCGGCGCCTGGATTCCGAGATTGCCCGGATCGAAACAGTTCTCTCTAGGCTGACACATGAGCGTGACAAACTCAATGAATACATTGAATCGCACAAATCTATAAGCTCCCTTTCCTGAAGGCTTCCCCGAGAAATATTCCAAGAGATCTTTTTTAAGTGCCTTCCATCCAATAGGAATGCAGTCTTAAGCGCAAGGGAGGCTCCCTTGGTTTTAGGCCGTGTCTGCAGCTCTTGGCGACAAATTTTCTATTCAACTCCTCAAATGTGGTCCTCTTTACACATTCCTATCCCTTTTACATATAAATATACGATATCATATATTTATCACGAAAGTAGCCGGTGTGCGCAGGATCATCAGATTGAAATGGAGCAGAAATCGGTTCAACATCTGGATGCTCTTCGAGAATGGATAGCGAGGTCTGGCAGCGCTCCTCTGTCAGTCTCGTTGGTATCTTTAGAGTTAGCTCTACCAAGAGACCCGAGCAATCTTCGCCTACTATGGAACCATTCGAGATGGTGTATCAACTAGTGTTGCATGAATTATATCGTTGGAAATCCGTCGATTTTTGCCCACCAGATGCACAAAGTTCCGCTGTGGCCAAAAATATCTGCCGAGGATGTTCCATGTCTTGAGAACCTGCAGCTAACTTTCACAACACCAGAATTCAACTTCAATTTAAAACTTGTTGATGCTGATGATTACACTGTATGGCAGAAGACCAGCATTTTTCGGGCACCATCCCTGCAGAAGCTCAGTCTTCGCCGCACAAACTTCGATGTTACCAAACTTCCTGTTGCATGGAGTCAACTCACATCACTTTCTATCCAACCCAATTCACCATCGTTGAATAGTGGAATAACCTCTCCCAGCGTTTTATTTATCCTCAAATCTTGCACCCAGCTTGATGAATTCAGTATTTGTATCAACAGGGAAGAACCATTTTGCTGAAATCCAACGGTTCTTTCACTACCACATTTAACCAAAATTTCCTTGGCAGCAAACGCAGTTCCCAATATTGAGGATCTCCTAGTTCGTCTAGAATTTCCATCGCTCAAGACATTGGAGTTTTATGAATATTCGGGCTTTATTCCACTGGACAATTACCCAGGACCAACTAAAGCTTTCAAGACAATCCTTTCATGTTGTCGAACAAATCTCGATGCGGTCTATTATGATGCACATCTCTTTTCTCTGCCTACCTTTATGGAAGGTATGAAGCTTGTCCCTTCCATCCGAGAACTCCATCTTTGTCCGATACACCTTTTACGCGGCGAACCATTATACCGGCGGGGATGGTGTATTATTTACTGACGCATTTCTCCGACAATTTATTCCATCCAACAGTACAACGACCAATGATATTCTCTGTCCGAAGCTCGAATTCTTCCGATATTCGCGAAACACTCAGTTTTCAGAACGGACCCAGTTAGATTTTGTTCTCACAAGAACTCGGAGATCGCGTGAAGGTTTTAGCTCGTTATTCATATTTAAACCCGTCTTTTTCTTCTTCTCCCTCTCGGCACGATATTGACATTGATTGGCTATCATCTTTTGGGTTTGCTCGATTTTGGATGATAACGGATTAAGCTACTAGAGTGAAAAAAAGAAAATCAGCAGCATTGAGAAACAGCTACTGACGGACCCACTCCTGTCAAAAGGAATAATAAGCATTCCTTCCGAGTAAATCAGCCCTGTCCAGATACAAGTACCGTCGCGCTCCAGAAGCCCATTGCTAAAATTGGCGTCAAGCCCTTGAAGGCTCTCGTGCTCACGCGAGAATGAGTATGTACAGTACCCTGTTGTCCAGGATAAGTATATTACCAGGGCGTGATTCAATAAAGTACCCTCTACACCGAGGAGACACCATCCTGGGTATCGCAGGTATTTTCGTGGGTTTGTGGGCAACTGAGTTTATTTGCTATAATGAAACATTGAGCGCTGATGTGTGACTAGTGACTAGTGACTGCCTGTTCCATCATTAATTCCCGTCACGCTATTTTCCGGTGGCTATGTACTTATCGTAAAGCTGTTCAAGCGAGCCAATGCGGCTTCAATATTTCAATGCTTAATGCTTTAACGTTGCAACATTTTCGCCTATTGAATCACCTTCAACTGTCTTTGATAATAACTTGACTTGGGACTACGGCCATTGATATAAAGTTTATTCTTCTCCTGGCATTACTTTTACGCGATGCAGTCGCACCCTATCAATCTGTGAGTGCCAGTGATAAATGCGAAACTCCCGCGCGACTATCACTAACCAAATGATATTTTTTAGCACATCTCCTATCTCCCATAGACTAAACACGAATTACATTCCATCAGACCTAGAGATTTTGGAGATACAGCAGCTGTTGGTTCGACCTGCATCTGAGCTGCGACGTCTAGATTCCGAGATTGCCCAAATCGAAACAATTCTCTCTAGGCTGACACAGGAGCGCGACAAACTCAATGAATACGTTGAATCGCACAAATCTATAATCTCTCTTTTCCGACGGCTTCCTCGCGAGATATACCAGGAGATATTTTTGAAATGTCTCCCATCGAAAAGGAATTCGGTCTTTAGCGTGCAGGATGCTCCATTGGTTTTAGGCCGTGTCTGCAGCTCTTGGCGACAAATTGTCTATTCAACTCCTCAAATGTGGTCCTCTATACACATTCCTATCCCTTCTACGTACAGAAATATACCTGCATTTCGTTACAATGATGGTACTCGGTCTCCACTCGACTATCAGATTGGAATGGAGCAGAAGTGGTTACAGCGTCTAAATGTTTTTCACCAATGGATAGGAAGGTCAGGCAGCACTCCGCTATCAGTGTCAATGACAATTTCTTCTTCAAATTATGTTCTGCCAAGTAACCTAGATCAGTCTAAGGATGACTTAGATCCATTCGAGATGGCTTATGAAATACTCTTGCCTGAATTATACCGTTGGAAGGCAATCAATATTTGCGCGCCAGATGCACAAATCTCAGCAATAGCCAGCTTATCTGCTGAGGATGTTCCATGCCTCGAGAACCTGCAGTTAACCTTTAGACAACCATCGAACAGCTCCTATTTTGACGTTGTAGATAATGGAGGGCGCATATGGCAGGAAGCGGGCATCTTTCGGGCGCCTTTGCTTCGGAAGCTCAGTCTTGTCAATGACCGCCTAAACATCGATGTTACGAAACTTCCTGTTTCATGGAGCCAACTCACTTCACTTTCTATTCAACCCAGCTCGCGACCGTCATACACTGGAATATCTCCTCGCGGAACCTATTTCATCCTCCAATCATGTACTCAGCTTGCTGAGTTTAGGGTTCATATCAATAGGGAAGAAGCATTTTCTGGAGACCCAGCTGTGCTTTCACTTCCACATTTAACATCATTCTCCTTAACAAAAAATATGGAGTCTGTTGCAGTTCTCAACATTGAAGATCTCCTTACTCATGTGGAATTTCCATCTCTCAAGAATCTGGAGTTCTATGAGTTTTCAATGGTTGGACTACTGCATGGTACCAGGACGCCAGCAAATGGCCTCAAGACAATTCTATCATGTTGCGGAACAAGCCTCGATGTCCTCTATTATAATGCACGTGCCTTTTATCTGCCTTACTTTATTGAAAGTCTAACGCTCGCCCCATCCATTCGCCAACTGCATCTCTGTAACTCTGATTCACCCTTTATCGCGCCCCAATACCCCATCAGTAGTGACGCTTCACCATTTACAGATATCTTCCTGCGAAAATTTATTCCACTGCCATCTGATAACATCTCTATCGATGATATCCTCTGTCCCAAGCTCGAATTCTTCCGATGCTCATGGAACGAGTTTACTCACCAGACTCTCTTAGATTTCGTTCTCGCTAGGACTCGGAGGTCCCATGAAGGCATTAGCTCGTTAAAGAAAGTTGGAATCATATTCATGCACCGGGATAGGGAGATCGATGTCGTTAAGCGACTGAAATCCTTGCGCCCAGAAGTGGATGTTGAGATATTATACCTACATTTTTCTGTGCCTCAATGTTCCACATTTTCACCCTGGACAGGACTGCGACCTGGAGCTGAGAATAACCTTGACGATGATTACACGATATATATATAGAATTGTTACTTACATCCCATATCAGGTCTTCTACCGTAGTATGGGTTAAGGATAAAAGTCACCAGAATATTACGAGCCATCGAATATATCTTGTTCAACAAGTAAGTAAGCGAAGCTCGGAAGAAACCATAAAAATATAAAGACGTACGTATTATACGAAAACTACATACAATGCAGTAAGTAAGAAGAGTTGGTATTTGGTCCAAGTACTTTTTCAGGACTATACGTGAAAGTAAACTACAACATACCATATTGGATTCTGCTAAGTTATCAGAAAAAGCGAGTCATTCATTCATTCGTGCAAAAACTACATCTCCATGTCCATTGTATCGTTGCCTATCTTCCACTGATCACCATCATTACGTTCGATCATCCATTCAACATTTTGAACAAGGCCTTGTTGTTGGTCGGCGAATACTTCAAAGGCGCAGTCGGAAAGACCGATGTTATGTTCTTGGGGGTCGGTGAAGAAGTCGACGATGGGGACTGTTAAGTGTTGGTTGCCGCCTGTCGGAGAGGGCGCGAGTTAGTGATACGTGAGGACGGAGAGATGAAAGAGAGGCGGGAAGTGACTGTGGAAAGAGAGAGGGAAGGGAAGAGGATAAAAGAGTGAACGGAAGAGAAAGGAGAAGAAAGAGAGGAGAGGACAGAAGGAAGAATAGAAAGAGAGGCAGAAAGGAGAAGGAAGTATGTGGTAGATGAACGATAAAGTCAAAGATGCACATACATTTAACAGTGACTTTATGTCCACAAATAGGGTTCCTAGACGACAGATAATTCATGAGTATGCTGCAATATATAAGGGATAATACAAGACGTGCACGTACTTGTTTGGGTTATCAGTGGCACCTCTGTCGAAAAAGAATCGAGTTTCAGTATGGATAGAGGAGAGAGGAAAGGGGCATACGGGAAATCTTTGAATACTTTCCAAGAGACGGATGCGACCCAGTCGGTGGGGGTGTTTTTGAAGCCGCAGGCGCCGAGGCCCGGGGTGAAGTGGAATACTGTGAAGATGTTAGGTGGATGTGGTCGACGAGGAAGGTTGTGACCTACAGTCTCCATGATGATCCATGGGCGGCTGAGGGGGTGGAGGAGGAGGGGGTGGCGGGGGTGGGGGAGGAGGTGGAGGAGGCCAAGCCACGACGGAGAGGGCACTGAAGGAGAGAGCGAGAGCTGTAAAGAGCCGGAGATGCATTGAGAGTTAGTACGATGATGGGGGAAAGAAAGAGAGTTGCGTCTGGGGAGAGAAAGAAAAGTGAGCTTTATATAGAGGGTTTTTTTGGGGTACTTGGGGTTTGGCGAGAGTTTGAGGGAGGATTTCCTAAATTTCCAGCGAACCTAGAGCATGGCGACAGCAGAGAAACTTATCAAGAAGCAAAGAAGGCGGCGGGAAATGATGGGCCGAGATTTTACGTGATTTGCGATGGAAGAAGGGCTGGATATGGGGTTTCGGGAGAGCATCTGAGGCACAGGGAGTCGGGGAGTTGGAGTCCGACTCAGATACAGCATTTCTTGCCTGAAGAAGATGGTCCGGTCGATGACAGCACCGGGCCAGCATAGCAGGTTCCAATAGAAAGACGAGGATATCGGTACAGCGGTAGCAGGTTTGAGGAGCAGATGGACAGTTAATCGCTGCCATTTAGTCTTGGTAAACCTCTTTTCTTCGAACAGGATGCAAGAGACGGAGCTGGTGCTTCGCAGTTGATTCTCGAGAGTCTTTCGCGTTCTTCCCATAGGAAAACTGTGATTTAGGCTGGAAATGTGTTTTTCGCATGTTGAGGTCAGGGCTGGACGCGTAGCATGGTGGGCTCTCGCGCTCTTTCTGTGGCGCTTGTTTTCGTTCTCATATAGAAGAAGCAAAAAGCACATTGAAAAGATGGCGGAGAGTCGCGCTAGAGTACTACGTTGAGTTCTATCTATAATCTCGGCTCCAGATGTTCTCGTGACCTGTCATCGATCATCGATGATCCTCGGGCGAAGATTAAATCAGAGGCGCAGATGCAGATGGGACCTTGAATCACATAAATAATAAGTATCCTGAGGACCCCGAATATTAGTATGCCTGAGTTGGATGTGCAGACAAATTTTGGATGTTAATGACAGAGGCTGAGTAGAATGTGGATAAAATTGATAGATATGGAGGCTAGGCATGCAGGCTCTGCCACAGTCTGCTAGGGTACCTTAGGCTACACTGCTGCATAAGGACCCTTTATTACGGCTGTTTCTAATCTCGTGGTGCAAGGAATCTTAGGAGTAGGCTGGGGGACACTACTACTTAAGCCAGGCTTTACTTCGTCTATTAACAATATTTCTATTAAGTACTACAGCTGTAAATCCATACTTTTACATTGCTATATCCCTGTCTAGGTGATTTTCATAGTAAAAAAAACTTCGATTTTAATTTTCCAGCATCGGGAGCATGCCTGAGGTGCGATTGCGGATGAAATTAGGGCCCTGTGGATAGATGAGCCAAAAACGGATAAAAATGATCCAAATTTGGTGATCCTGATCAGGCTAGGTTTGATATTCGGGCATCCCGAATCCTCTCACTCAACCCCGGCATTCGAACCGTGATTTGCGCCATTTAATTAAGAAGTCCGACAACTTAAAATGGTCGATTTTGAATTCTTAATATGCTCCACAACCGTATCTGATCAATGAATGGAATATTTTATGAGTCACCATCCCGAAGAACATTATAAACATGATCGCATATCTCCCTTCCAAACCCACCTTTGCTGTATCCCCAGACCAGTATGACTTCGCTGCCTCCCCAAATCCCTGAAGAAATTAGCTCTTACCGCTACATCAGAGACGCATATTCTCTTTGCTTGGCTCGAGAAAAGTCTTTGCTTGAGGACGCGCGCCACGATGAGACCGACCTGCTTCTCATTCGAGTCGTCGGATATATTATACATTACTTTCCAAAAGACGTAGTCCTGCGAGAACTCCCCCAAGATATTTCTAACATTGAAGTCATTCGTTCTTTCGGTAAAACGTTTTTGGACGATTACATTCTTGCATGTGAGTTTCTCTGTCCAGCTGCCAACATACTTACTATCTTACCACTGACTATTATTATTTTTAGTTCGAGCCGACATTGGTGAACCCGTATGCGAACCTGATGCTGAACCTGGCTTCGAAGATTACGACGGCGACGGTTCGTGGCCGGAAGACCTTGACTACGTAATTACAGCCGACCACTATTGCTCTCCTTCAGAGGTATTGGAAGCAGTAAGGCTTAACTGTCCAGTCGTATTTGACACTGTAGCGCAGCTGACAGCACAAACCGGCTGTCACGAAGCTAAATGCCATGACGACGCCAAAGCGAACGTAAGTCTTCTCTCTTTCCACGAAGACTCGCTTATTGATGCTGATCAGTGTCTCATCCGAGATAA
>JASFDC010000208.1:0-12411 GCA_036937075.1 Mycocalia duriaeana | reverse complement strand
ATGGTCGCTCTCACTTATGAATTGGTGAAAGAATCGAATGCAGAGGCGGTATTCATTATCTCGAACCCCAAGGTGACCAGGAAAGTGGTATATGGTATGGAGACTAGAGGAATCCCAGCCTACGGAGCTATTTTCGACTCCTAATTGCAAATTCTCGGTTTTGGATTTGTCAGATTTAATCAATGTAGTTGCAAATCTCTTTCTTTCCAGCCCATGTGCCCCGCAACATTCTTCTCTTATTAATTCATTTGTACATATGTAAATACTTGCATTTCTTGCGTAGATCATTATCTAGATTAAAATTTAAATATCTGCATCAATGTCGATGCTGTTTTACAGTTGTTCAAACTCGCATGTCGTTGAATGGGTTCAGTATATGAGGTAATTCCGTGGAGATCCGCCTGTGCCCTTCTAGTGCCCGCTATTATACTTACAGTATCTGTGGGACTTGTCCGAAGCACATCATGAGATAGAGTATACCTTCTTGGCATATCATTCGCGCTCCATTCTACTGGACACTATTAATGGTGTGCAATCAAGCCACTGGCGCAGTTACCAACTTTCCAGACATAGGATACTATATCAATTTCCCGCGGTTTGATTTTACTAATCCGGCTATATAGTCGCAACCCCGCTTTAGGTGCACCTTATTAAGTATTCAAGTTTTAAATATAAATTTGAAGCATATCGTGAGCATGAATTCCTCTCTTAGGTCATCATTTTACTAGAAAATCAAGTCGCTGGGGCTGTGAACCTTTCAACGTATGGTCCTGCATCGAAGTAAATTTTGCGTACACATTATAACCATGTAAAAATTTAGCCAACCGGATTTTGAGATCTCAATACTCGGAGAAGCCGTTTGAACGCCCTGTTTCATATCGTAGAAGGAAACTGATCAATACATATGGTAATCTCGTGCGAAATCCCAATTATATCAAAACACAACCTCCCGGTCCCTTCCTTTCGGCACATTGCATTCCAACAAAGCATAGCTTCTTTCCAGTCCAGCATATCCAATCCTGTTAACGTATCACCCAAAGGTCTCTTTTCAATCTCTATTAACATCCGTGATTTCAACTCTCTCCATGGGTGGCTGTCGATTTCTTTGCCGCATCCTACACATCTCGAATTTAATCTCGAGCTCTCGAGAAGAGATCTGAATTTATCTCTGCGTTTTCGATGGAATCGAAAAAGAGCCATGAGATATTTCGAAGAAAGCCGTTCCAATGAAAGCTTGATCTCTTCGTATAGATCAAAATTTAACGTCTAAGTGGAGGCAACCTTGGATTCTTCCAACCAGTTAAATCCAGCTGTTAGGGCGTACAAGCGCAGAGGTTCTTTTATGAATAAAGGAGTAGTGATGGCGAAACGAATGGATGAAAAAGGACGGGGTGTGTCCTATTGATCAACTAGGGATAGGACATCCTGTAAGCTCGTCGAAGGTTTTCCAGGACGAGTATGGTAAGCCGTATATCATGCATAGTGCCCGTTCTATTATAGTTTCCTTTCCTTCGATTGGAAGTGGGTGATTGTCTGAATACGCTGGTAGCGCGAGCAGCTCGCGGAAGAACCCTGTGGACCTGCGTAAAGTATTCGATGGGACATGGGAGAGTGTTCCTTCGACGCTTCGACTGAGCAGAACGATATCGGCATCCAGGGAACCGAAGGTTGGAAGAATTTTTTGCGATGGGTCCGAGCTGTACATATGATGGATGTGGGGAGAAAAGGTCTGCAAGGAGACCGTGCATAAGCAACGTGGATTATAGACCCAGTGAGCATTGGCACTCCCATAAGCGGATTACTAATTAAAATTTGGCTAGATAAATCAACATAAAGAGAGTGGCATTAGGCGGGCAGAATATGAAAGATAGCGGCCAGTTATTATTCATACTCTTGTTCGTGTTAGATCAGGAATTCACTGCGGCTGTTGTCAGGTACATTTGCAGTACCATCACAACGTGACAAACCTGTTAGAATTGGTCAAGGGGTTCTGTAACAGGAAATGCTAAATAGGTAGGTAGATTTCGAGCTGTTTCGGGATATTTGAGCATATCTAAGTTAAGAACAGCCTTTTCTGCAGTCAGATATGTAGCAATTCAGCCAGCTCACACTAAATTCTACATGCCTCGGATGACAATTTAGCTTGTTTCTTTTGAGTTAAACAGTTAAATCAAGGAAAATAGTATAGAATAAACGTATAATATTTGGGTAGTTATTTCTACGGCTTTTACATCTTTATCCACTTTAAAGCCTATCGATAGAATCTGATGGATTAAGAACGAAGTTTGATCTCAATTTGGTTCCAATCAAGCAGTGCCAACTCCTCTCACGCCTTAGCCCCTTTCTTCTAATAGTCACCACATCGCAAACATGCCAGCACAAGACAATTCACAGTCAATTATCTCTTCTTCAGCTTCTAGTGTCCTAATTTCTGCCGATAAACCTGGTGATGAAATCATTCATCCATCTGAAAGGTTTACAAAACGGGATGTCGAGGCAAGTAGAAAAACGTTAGTATTCGTCTTTGTATCTGATGTCGAAGACACTCGTCCTCGTTATGCCGCTGTGCAGTTACCAGCAAGCCATGAGGTACGTGGTCCCAAGTTAGGTTACGCCGCAGGGATGCAGACTTCTCCCACAGGATGCAAAGGCGACTGCTATAAAAATATTTGGTCGTTATATGTCAACCACCGCTGGCACAGATAATGTGCTACTCAAATGCTCGTTCAAAAATAGGGAAGGTTCATGGGTTTGGGCAGATATCGAGGAAGAGAAGTGGACAATGTTGCTGGAGCATTATAACGCTGAAGTCGGAGTATTTGAAAAGAAGAAATCCGTAGAAGATGTTCGGCGCGAAGAGAATGAGAATTTTCTGCACGGCCCCGTAGCCATAGCTTTAGGGACAACTTCGGATGGCGGAATGTCCACACAATGGACAAGAGTGAATTATACAATCGAGATGCGCGGAGTGAGTTATAATGGAAGACATATTTCTCCAGCGATTGATAGGCCACAGACATTGGCGGTATGTTCACTTAGTGTCTTATACTTTGGTAATAATAACTAAGTATCATTTAAAAAACAAAGGAAGCGGTGGAGCGTGCAAAACTCTTCGTTCGTGATGAAATCATATTTTCTGGTAGTGTTTTGCATAATCCTGTTGATACTCTGAAAATTAACTTGCGGCATTGTCCAGGTGTAAATCTTGATGAAAAAACTTTCAAATTCTTTTATTTCACTTCGACTTATTCGCATACTCCCAATACTTCAGTTTGGAAGGCATTTCCACCTATTGCATATACTAACGACGATGAATGGCGAAAGGTTGTGCCTTTCCCTGGACAGATTCTGGGAGTTAAGCTGGAGTAAATAGAACGATAAATACAGGGTCCCCTCGTTTTTAGTAAATTATCCACTAGTAATAAGAAAGCCGGGTCTGGTTCAAATCAAATAATGCATCATTTACATCACAGGAATGCTATTGGAACATAAATTCTATGGCTCATCATGCATCATGCATCATACGTAGGTGCAACTCGTGCGGCATCGTTCAGGTGTACATGTAAACCTCGATGAAAAAACTTTCAAATTTTACTACTTCCCTAGAGAATTAAATACTTCAGCCCGCATTGAGATTCCTAATACTTCAGTTTGGAGGGCCTTTCCGCCTATTGCATACACGAACGACTATGAATGGCGAAAGGTCCCGGTCATGCCTCTACCTGGAGAGATTTTGGGAGTCATGGTGGAGTAGATACCACGGTAATGTATTCAATTGATTGTGGTAAAAGCTGGAATTCCAGCCTACGGGGCTATTTTTGACTCCTAATTGCACATTGTCTTCCATTCTCCGTTTTGAGTTTTCAGATGTAATCAACGTAGTTGCAAATCTCTTTCTTTCCAGTCTATGTGCCACGTAACTTTCTTCTCTCATTAATTCATTTGTATATATGTACATACTTGCATTTCTTGCGTAGATTATTATTTAGATTGAAATTTTAACACCTGCATCAATGTCGATGCTGTTTTACAGTTGTTCAAACTCCCATGCCATTGAATGTGTGCAGCATATGAGGTAATTCGTGGAGATCCGCCTGTACCCGTCTAGTGCCCGCTATTTGGCTGACAACGCCTGTGGGACTTGTTCGAAGCACATCATGAGATAGAGTATACCTTCTTGGCATATCATTCGCGCTCAGTTCTACTGCACGCTATAATGGTCTGCAATCAAGCCACTGGCGCAGTTAGTAACCTTCCAAGCATAGAGTACTGTATCAATTTCCCGCGGTTTGATCAGTTACTAATCCTACTATATAGTCGCAACCCCGCTTTAACTGCACCTTATTAAGTCTTAGGTTTTTAATATAAATTTGAAGCATATCGTGAGCATGAATACCTCTCTTAGGTCATCGTTTTACTGGAAAATCAAGTCGCTGGGGCTGTGAAGCCTTTCAACGTATGGTCCGGCATCGAAATAATTTTGCATATACATTATAGCCATTGTATAAATATTCGCCACCCCGTATTTGAGATCTCAGTACCCGGAGATGCTGTTTGAACACACTGTTTCATATCGTAGAAGGAAGCTGGTCAACGCATTTCCTAATCTCGTGAGAAATCTTAATTTTATCAAAACACAACCTCCCGCACCCTTCCTTCGGCACTTTGCATTCCAACAAAGAACAGCTGCTTTCCAGTTCTTCATATACAAACCCGTCAACGTATCACACAAAGGTCTCTTATAGATCTCCATGAACAGCCGTAATTTCAACTTCACTCTCCATGGGTGGCTGTCAAATTCTTCGCCGCACCCTACATAGTACACATCTCGAATTTAATCTCGAGCTCTCGAAAAGAGATCTGAATTCATCTCTGCCTTTTCGATGAAATCCAAAAAGAGTCATGAGATCTTTCGAAGAAAGCCGTTCTAATGAAGGCTTGTGTAACTCTTCGTATAGATCTAATTTTACGCTGGAGCCGCATCCTTGGATTCACCAACGCCTTCTACCATTTTACGTTCCCTCCGCTGCAAGTTGACATTTAGACTACCTCAGGTGTGTTTCATTATCATTCGTGCATCCCGTTACTTATTATGCTCTACCTTCCTTGCTATCAGATACATATGTATGTTCCTTCATCTATTATCGTGTTTCCTTTGCTTGGCGTCGTTCTTCGTTGTGATCTGCAGCAGACAGGGGGCAAGCTCGGCAGCGGTGGGGGGAATGTCAGGAGCCTTGGTTGATGACAGAGGAGAACATTTGAACCAAATGCAACAAATAATATTAAATTGTAAATAATACCGATTTGCTCTCAAATAAACATATTTACAAATATCTGAACCGATTGAAACTGAGCTACAGTAAGTAATCCCGGAATGAACCGAAATCCCCTAACATTAAAATCTGTAGCGGCCAAAAAAATGATCATTTCGGTTACTATCTAAACTGCTCAGAGGAGTACTATTCTCAGCTGTTTTAAGCATCACCTGGTCTCACTGGGATTCAAGTTCAATATTCAATATTCAACGTCAACCTTCAACGTTTCAACGGGACTCCTAGCTAAAGATTGCCAAACAGCTGATTCAATCACCTCGGTTTGTCTCCAAAAAAATCCAGTTATTGTTAGTTTGGTTGAACTGGTTCTCAAGATCTCAAGTCTCAGTTATCTAATAATAACAATCATCAGCACAGCATCCCTCAGTTATGCTTATCCCAGGCGACCAGATTCTTGCCCATGTAGCTGATGGGGAAAAAATTAGTACAACTGTTGGTACGGGGAGAGGCAAGACTTTGGTTTACGTCCGATTCATGGTGGAATAGATTAAATTATTTACATGATAAATTTAGGGTGAGTCGAGAGGAACCTTTCAATATTTGTATCCGCTGGCACTTGGCATTTACCAGTGAAGCGCTGGAGTCACGATTGGGACCTTAGACACCCGACTACCTTATTTTATACACTTCAAAGCTTATCGACGGATTAAGAACAAAGTTTGAGCTCAATAGATTCCCATCAGGCAGTGCCAACCCCTCTCACGCCTTAGCGCCTTTCTTCTAATAGTCACCACATCGTAAACATGCCAATCCCAGACGACTCACAGTCAATTCTTTCTTTTTCATCCTCTTATGTCCAAGTTTCTGCGGATGAACCTGGTGCCATTGATACACCTGATATGTCGAGAAAAGGTGGTGCGGAGCCGAATGGCAAGTGTTTGGTATTCGTCTTTGTGTCGGACGTCAAAGACTCTCCTCCTCGTTATGCGTCTGTGCGGGTACCAGCAAGCTATCAGGTACCTTTTTCCAAGGTAGAGTGCAACCCAGGCATGCTGACTAGTCCCACAGGATGCAAAGGTGGCTGCTATAAAAATGTTTGGTCCTTATATGTCAACCAACGCTGGCAGAGATAATGTGCTTCTCAAGTGCGCGTTCAAAAATAAGAAAGATGATTGGGTTTGGGCAGATATTGAAGAAGAGAGCTGGACTATGTTGCTCGAGCATTATACTGGTGAAATTGGGGTTTTTGAAAACAAGGCAACTCAGGAACGTGAACGTCAAATTCGGGAAGTGAGAGAGAAATTCGCGCATGGTCCAGTCGGCATATCTATTGGGAGCGTCTCCCGGGACGGGACTTCTACTGGATGGAGCCGCGTAAGTTTTGACCGGAAACGGGTAGATGAAATCTGGAATTGGAGACGTGTAGAGATTAGACCTTCCATTGACAGACCCAAAACTTTGGCGGTATGTCCGTATATTCATGTTTATGCTAATTGTATAATAATTAAAGCCTAACTCGATTGATAAATAAAGGAAGCAATCGACCTTGCAAAGCGTTTTATCAGAAGCTCGAGTTATGCACATGGGTACAAAGGTGCAGTCTTCCATAAATTCTATGGCTCATCATACTAATGTGCAACTCGTGTGGCATCGTTCAGGTGTAAACCTCGATGAAAAAACTTTCAAATTTTACTACTTCCCTATGGAATTAAACACTGCATCCTGGATTGACATTCCCAATACTTCAGTTTGGAGGGCCTTTCCGCCTATTGCATACACTAGCGACGATGAATGGTGAAAGGTCACGCCTCTACCTGTAGAGATTTTGGGAGTCATGGTGGAGTAGATACCATGGTAATGTATTCAATTGATTGTAGTAAAAGCTGCAACAAGAAAGACCAAGTCTCGTTCTAGATTTCTGTTTCGGCCTAGCGTACCATTTAAATAACGGTGACAGCTGCCGAAAGGTCGAGCCTGCCCTTGGTGAGATTTTGGGATTCATGATGGAGTGGTAATAAGTATACGCGATTCCTTTGTTATTTTAGCTCAAGTTCATACAAAAAAAAAAAGGGTTGAAAATCTCGAAATCGACAACAAAGCAACAAGCTAAACAGAAAAAAAAGGAGAGACGCGTATAAGCCACAATATATACGCCAGTTACAATTGAAAAGCAAGATTAGTTACAATTCAAATTTAAACACCAAACAAAAATCCATCACCGCTTGTTCCCCCACCCACTATCAGGCTGTACAGAAGAACCATACGCTCTATCCCTTTCCCTATCACCCTCCCTACCATAATCCCTCCTGTCCCCCCTCCCCCGCCCGCTATACCCCGAATCCCTCTCCCTGTCCTTATAACTCCTATCCCGATACCCATACCCACCATCGACATCCATGTACGAATCCCTCTCCCGATCTCCGCCCCTGCTGTACCTTGATGAGGAACTTTCAGGTGGAGGAGGCGGAGGGGGTGAGTACCCCGTCGGAAGACGGTGTGATTGCGGTGCTGTGGGAGGAAGACTTGCTGGTTTCGGGGGAAGTTGTTGTTGAGGATGAGGAGGAAGAAGAGGATGACGCATCATCCCCATCATCTTCCCTTCAATATTATTCATAGCCGCTTTGGAAGCCTCCTGCGGGTTCCTGGGCGGTATAGGAATGGGAAGTGGGATCGGGACAGGGCGGGCTTGAGATGAAGAAGCGGTTGGTGGCGGTGGAGGGAGTGGTAGTGGTATAATCGGTGTGGTATTTGGTGTAGGCACCATCTCCTTCTTGATTGGTGTGGATGAGGAAGGAGTCGGAGCAGGAGCAGGAGGCGCAGGAGGAGGGGGGAAGGCATTCTTCGCTGCTCTCAGGGCCGCTATCCGATCCTTAGGGGGCGGTATAGCCTTTGGCCTCGGGATTGGTTTAACAGGACTCGTCAAAGGCGTAGGCGTCGTCTTCTCCTTCTTCACCTTCACATCCTCATCATCCCCATCCACCCCCGCCCTCTTCCTCTTCCCCTTCCCCCCCTCATCCCCAATCTCCTTCCGCACCCTCGCAATAAAGTCAATCAAACTCTTCGACACGCGCGTATTCATCCTTATATCCCTATGTTCCTCTCTCACCTCCCTCCTCATGTCCCCTATCCGTTCGGCGAGCTGACGACGGGTGAGGTGGTCTTTGAGGACGGCGATTAGGAGGGCTATCATTATGAATTCTATGGGGGAGACTTTTGTAGGTGTCTAAGAGAAGTGCGTTAGCCGATTTTAAGTTTTAAGCTTTTCGACACACCTTGAACAGTTTTCCCAGCTCGTTATCTTTAACCAGCTCCTCGAATGTGTTAAACGTATCCTCCATCCTCTTCTTAAACGTCTCACTGAGAGGAGCTTCTTTTAAGAGCCATTTTTCAAGTTGCAGTATCGTTCCTGCGTTTTTCAACTGCGAACCTACATATCATGGTTAGTGAGCCTTCATTCGTAAGAGAGAGTGACACACCTTCAGGTCCTTTGCCATCATACCACTTCTCCACGCAATATATGGCGTTACTTAGACATCTGAAGTCGCTTCCTCTACTTCGATCCCATTCGAGAGCGTCTCCTCCTAATCTACATGAGAGTCAGCGACCCAAAAACGCAGTAAAGGAGAAGATTACTCACCCGCCACCACTCTCCTCTTTCAAATGCTTCGACTGTAAGGACCTTATAAAACTCGCGCGGGGGGTGTTGATAACTTGAAGTTTCTCAGCAGGGGTAAGCGCCATTCCAAGTTGTACCCTCTACCTCCATCGTCAGCTCATAATAAACGCGAATGAGGATGCAAACGCACCTGGAAAATCTCCCTCTCATCCCCGTCGTCGATATCTTGATACTCGACACACACGATTTGCTTATTCGCGAACATCCTGCGGTACTTCTCTGGGAGGAGCTTTCGAGGGCGGGTGGAGGTGGAGGTGGTGGAGGTGCTACCTCGCGGCGTGGCGGAGGCTTTGAACCATAGTTTTTCGCCAGTGGTGGTATCTTTGTCTGTTGGTGTGGGTTAGTGGGCGTGGCGAGATGGAGGGGAAGGAGGAGGTTACGTGGTATCTGTAAACACGTTAGTAGGGATACGTATGAGTAAGGGGAGACGTACGATTCCATCCATAAACCTACATGTGCGCGTTTAGTAGAGGAGGGGTGATAATGCCAACAACGCACTTGTGTATACTCGTCAATCGCTGTTTCCCATCGATACACGTTCGATTTTCTGTCCCATCCTCGGTATTGTTGACGGCAAAAATAACAGGGGGGATATAAAAGTTTCGAAAGATGCTGTCAATGATACCTATCTGTTTAGATTCAGGCCAAACAACATCTTCCGACACCGCCCCGTCAACTTCCAAAACGCTCCATACCAACCAAGCGCGAACGCACCTCTCTGATACTCCGGCTCCAGATTTATATATCCATCGTAAATTTGATCATACAGCGCCTGAGCCGTGTACGTCGTAGCTCTGGGCACGCGGAGGACATTGCGGATCTTGTAGCCAGACGCTTCGCCGTTGGCTTTGCCTTTCTTTGCTGCGGCCTTGCGCTTCGATGAGGTGGCGTGGTCGGAGAAATCTGATTCGGAGACTTCGGTAAGGTCGGAGTCGGAGGTGTTCATGAGGAACGACGATAGAGGCGAAAGGGGGAGGCCGAGGCTGGAGCGGTGACAGGGAGAAAATGGATGTGACAATGGATGTGACTTATCCGTGTGCTGATGTGACTAATATTTGGAATTTACATCAGAATGTTAATTTTAATTATTTTACCTACGTAGAAGCACAATGTAAAGAGAAAGCTTTAGTCTATTGTAATCTTTGATATGTCCCTACTACAAAATTTCAGACTAAAATAAGAAATGCTTAAATGAATGATGTCTGGTTGTGGATGTCGTTGTGAGGCGTGTCTGTGACAAATGTAACATCTCAGCCTTGCTTATGCTAAACCCATTCTTCTCGGCGAGCCCTGCCCTCCACAGAATCTAATTGAATTCAAACAAAAATAGAAACAATGTTAGATGTAACCACTGGCTTTCAAAGTAGTGGTCACACCTACTCGGTGCCTCAAATAGACTGTACAACTTCCAGTGATGTTTAGGTGATGACGTTTTGAACGAGTATGACGAGCTTTAGTCTACCAGTGTACTACTTGATATTTCGTTATATAATTTCTTGAAAAAATCAGAACTTATTAAACGAATTCTTGGTGGGTATGAATAAATGTGCTTAGCACTGTAAGGGATGCAACGTGTCCTGACCTCAAGACAATCTAATTGGAGAATCTAACAAAAATATTAATAGAAACAAAGCCTGAGTTAGATACGCAACGGCGTTTTCTGGTGTGACTACTTTCAACTGCCTGGCAGCTGCACATCAGTAGTTCGGAGCCGGGAATAATATTTAAAGGGCATCGATGGTTCTTGCAATTGCCCATACAACTTCCTACCTTCGTCCTACCTCACAAAAACGAACATGTCGGAAACCGCACCCCTGCTTGTCGGCGAAGTCAACAATCGTAGCATTAATGACACCGATGAGGAACTTGTAGTAGGACGGCCTGGCGAGGAGAAGTTCAACGCATCGGCCTATCGCAAGCCCCTCATCAAGGTCCTTGTCGTGATATCCCTTGTCACTGCCTTCCTTGCCTTTGGTATACTACTCGCGGCCTATATTATTATAGAAGTTAAATCTCTTCCATACTACTATACTGGGAGACAAGCCAAATCTCTAACAATAGTCGTACGTGCCAAAATTAAACTGTAACGCGTTGGAGATACTTAGCACGCTTTCTTAGATGTTTGTGTCTCTCATCTTCTCGGTCATCAGTACCTTCATCAACTTGCCTATCCTACTTAACATCATCGTCGACATTGTTCTAGCCTCAATCATCATTCCACGCGTGATCAATTTCCTTCATTCCTTTCCAAGGCCATACTGTAATTTCCCGCTGGCAAATCCGGAATGCATGCATTGGAACAGGGTTGTTGTCATACTGATGAGTATTGGTGCTGGACTTACAATCATTGTTGGGTACGTCTCTCGTTCTGAGAATAAACTTGCATCTAAGCGATGGATTAACAGTGTTATTCGCCTAATTCTATTAACAATTCGGACTGTTGCCATTCTAAAGACCAGGTTTTGGAAAAAACCGTTCCCTTGGTTTTTTACCCTTCCAGCGGGGCAAATTAGCTTCGAGGTTAGACTTAAAGTATTGAAACAGGAAGACATAACCACCGGAAATGTTCACAACGCGGGTGAGGCTGGGTCAAGGCATGTACAGGAATAGGCGTAGACGCGGGATCTTATTGTTGACTGGTATTGATGAAATGAAGATGTCCACCATGTACTCGTAGTCCTTAATTTAGCCTGATACGTGTCTATCTTGATCAATACATGTAAGAATGATGAACGAATAATGATAAACGAATTAATAACTCAGTCAAATATATTTGAACTAATATCATAGTTAAGTACCTAATAAACGAATAAATAACTATAGTTCAATCAGTAAGACGATTAAGAATAAGATAGAAGAGAATACACACCTCAGTCAAATATAATTGAACTGAGGTGTGTCGACTATCTACAAGTCTTTATAAATAACGATATACGCTTGGCACTTGCCAAACGTGTATGAACTTGCATAATAAGGTGTTTCATAAGTAGAATTTTGAAATAGGAGAAAGATACAAAAGAGGTAAGTATGTACGCGCGCACACCTGTGCACGCATATCCAGATATAATACAGCACATATCATTGATTGTGTTCCTACAGAGACATCGGTCCGCGCAGCTGATCTTATCTAGTCCCAAAAATAATGCACTCACCTGGCATACCTGCCAAGCAGTAATTTAGAGTGTATTCTAAAATACTGATTCCAATTCTCTTCTTTAAAAAACTTCCCAAACCCAGAAGTTCAAGCTTGTCATCCACATCACCACTGTTCGGAGAACTTTCAGATGCAATTATAGTTTTAGCGACCGCATAATTGACAGCATCAGTTATACTGAAGGCTGAGTAAGAGATAGTACCCATACGATGCACTGGGCGAGATGCAGTGGGGCATTGGTTTTTTACCGTGCCAACATGAAGTCGGCAGTGCACGGCAGAATCGCTTAAGGCGATTTTATTGATGTG
>JASFDC010000207.1:0-12445 GCA_036937075.1 Mycocalia duriaeana | reverse complement strand
CTGTACATAGTTCATGAATATATTTGGATCTCCTGCAGTCTTAGTGCTCAGCACTCGCTCCAGTCGCCCTTACAGTATCCCTCTTTGACGCATACTCGCAGGGAGGTCTATCCTAAATGAGTTGTTCTTAAAGTCTGGATTATCTTGTACGGTCCTATGTATTTAGGAACTAATTTTCGGGCCAGTCCCTTTGGGAATGAAATATTCTTGGACAAAATGTATACTAACTCATTTTCTTCAAATGGTGCAGGTTGCCTACGCCTATTGGCATCGCGTACATGTTTGACCCGGGCAGCTAGTATGCTGTCATGAGCTGACATAATCACATTCTTTAATTTCTGAGCAAATACTCTAACTCCAGCATATTCCAATGGACTAGGGTTGTCCCATATCATAGATCTGGGCATTCGGCCATGGTTAAGGAAAAATGGGGCATATCCAGTAGTTTTGGAATGAGCAGAATTGATAGCAAACTAGATAGCAGGTATTTTAGAGACCCAATTCTTTTGGTTAGGATTTATGCATTGCCGAAGCATTTGAGTTACCGTACGATTGGCGCGTTCTGTTGATCCATCTGATTCCGGGTGATAGGCACTACTCATGTGCAGTTTGGTGCTGATGAGGCCATGTAAATGGCGCCAAAATTCACTCGTGAATAAGGTGTCACGATCACTGACGATTACTTTTGGAAGCCCGTGGTGTTTGTATACTTCAGCAAATAATAGTTCAGCTACTTGTCGCGCTGTGTAATTGATTCTACTAGGTACTAAGTGTACCATGCCGGTAATAAATCAATGATTATGGTAAGCAAATCATATGTCGCGTTCCAATCTTGTGATGATGGCAGAGGTCCCATGAAGTCAATACCGATGCATTCCCAGGGCAATGTAGGGACCGAGAGTGGATTTAGTAATCCATAAGGTTTTTGGTTATTAGGTTTACTTCTTTTACATGTCATACATGATTCACAGTAAGTATTGACGTCATGTACCATATCTTTCCACCATACGTGATCTCGTAGGTAATTTAGTGTTTTCCTTGCGCCTAAATGGGCTAATAGTGAATGGG
Source organism: Mycocalia duriaeana (assembly GCA_036937075.1). Classification (NCBI taxonomy): domain Eukaryota; kingdom Fungi; phylum Basidiomycota; class Agaricomycetes; order Agaricales; family Nidulariaceae; genus Mycocalia; species Mycocalia duriaeana. The sequence goes on along the minus strand of JASFDC010000207.1, from coordinate 11,377 downwards.
CTTGAGAAATGATGATTTCTCTGATGCTTCGTCCTTCGTGTAGAATGCTTGGTATGCATAATACCTTTTTACCATTCAGTTTCATAAACACTATGCCATCTTCTATTTCAAAGTTCTTATGTTCTTTGGGTTTTGAGATAATTGTTTTGAAAATATGATCAGATTCATATTTGTTCTTCAGAACCTGAAGTAGATCGATTCCCTGGGGAATTTCATTCATAATGTCCACTAGGGATTGGGGGCGCGCAAGTTGCCATATGTTATCAGCTTTGGGATTGTCATTATTAGAGTTTGATTCCACGTTACTATTTTTAGTGGGGCTCGATCTGACACTTGTAGGCAGATCTGCGCATGCGCGCGGGGGAATTCTAATAGTGAGTTTCTGATTTTCAGTGGAGTTCTCCACCTGTACGCCCTCCGCTCGTTCCGTAGATTGTTTAGGGCTGTGAATTTTAATGTGGTTTTTCATTCGCGCAGCAAATTCTTTCGAAGTTTCAGGGCAGCCTGATTCAGCAGGTTCTATGACCTTCTTACTTCGGGTTCTTCGAGTGGATTCAGTTGTTATTGCAGCCAAGGAGACAGCCTCGCCCTCCACACCGACGAGGAGGGGCATAGTAATAGTGTGCGAATCCAGAGAATCATTATCAATTATGTCGTGATAAGTATATTCGCTTCGGGCCCAGACAGTACCTGGCTTATCATTTGAGTACATGCGCGACAGTGCGTTGGATAAGATATTCTCAGTACCAGGTACATATATTATCTCGAAATTGAATTGTGCTAATTTCTCCATCCATCTAGTTTGACGGGGTGACAAGTCTTTCTGAGTGTGTAACATAATCAGTCCCTTATGATCCATGTACCAGTGGAATTTCACGCCCATTAGAATATTGCGATGTTGGAGCATTGATTCAAGACCTGCTAGCATTTTGATTTCATGAACAGGGTAGTTTTGCTGAGCCGAATTCAATTTAGCTGAGAAAAAGGCGGCTACTGATGCCATCTTCCAATCATCACCCTGACTTATAATGCCAGCGATGTCTGTGATGCAACTGTCTGTTACTAGATTAACAGGTGGGGCATTTTCTGAATAATTCAGAGGTTTCCGGTGGTGATTTTTGCATGTGACAGCCAAAAATATTTTATATCTTCAAAGGCTCGTTGGTGTATATAGTCCCATCTGAATGGAACAGTGTCTCTGGTGAGCTTATGTAATATTCCCATAGGTATTCTTACTCGGTCAATGTCATCGGCGAGGTATCCTGCAAAGCCGAGAAATCCTCGGAGGAGATCTCGGTTCGTGGGTGTCTTCCATCGGACTAGGGCATCCACTCTGTCAGGGTCCATCCAGATTCCATCATCGTCGATTATTCGGCCAAGTATTTTCATGGTTTTACATAGGAAATGGAGTTTGTCTTTACTCAGATAGAACTTATTCTTTTCTAATACATCGAGTACTATCTTAACATGTTAGCAACAGCAACAATAAGTAAGTATGTGGTCTGAATATAACAATGAGTGCGGATGCCAGTATTGCAGATGAGGGCTAATATAAAAAAGGATTAATTGTTTGTCTATTGTTAAGACGACACAATTGGTTCATAAGACAATAAGTATAAGGTCATGTCCATAGGTGTGTGGATACACGGGTGCAGGATGTATGCAGGTGCGGGATGCGGGTCGTGACAGTACCAAATGAAGTAGCTGGCTATTCATTGTGGACAGAAGCCGCCATCTCCTGGGATTCATATAATAAATATGAGGGATAGTAAAGACCTCAGTTTTTTAATAGTAGTAGTATAATTACTGCTATCCTAAAATTGTTTATTTCAAACATTCACACAGTGCTATTTGAAAGGCCAAATATTCCAATAGGTCTTAAATAAAAAGTTGTCAAAAATAACAAGATATGGAATTAGAAAATACTAACTATTTTAAAAGACTCAACTGTTTCGATAGCAGGAAGGGTAAATTTTTAATATTCTTCTTGTCATTCTTTGCCTTCCAATTTGAATAAAGCCTACTCTGCAATAGAACAAGTCCAGTGTCAAACTAAGAATAATAATAAAATACCCACAGCCTGAACACAAATTTAGTCAATTCATTAATATTGGTTGTAGCAGAAGGCCAGACTAAGAATACTTACCAGCTGGAAAAATTAATAAGCAATATGACAACATATAAAATAAATGGAAAAAATGACCTTCTAGAGCAATAAAGGAACATAACCATAATTAGAAGTAGAGCATACGTGGATGCTAGTTTAGGGAGAATTAATTGAAACACACCTCCTAAAAAATAGAAATTTTTCTAGAGAGGGAATTGCATAACTATTAATGTAGAGACTAACCCACTACAAATGTACAAATAAAAGAGACAGATAAGTTAAAACAAATATTGGCAGAAATCGGCCACTTACTGCCTAAAGTCAGCCAGATGCAGATGCAAATGAGCTCAGGAGAATTTGAAGCAGAAATCAGCCACTTACTTCCTAAAGTCAGCCAGATGCAGGTGCTAATGAGCTCAATAGAATTTGAAGCAGAAATTAGCCACTTACTTCCTAAAGTCAGCCAGATGAAGGTGCTAATAAGCTCAGAAGAATATGAAGCAGAAATGAGCCACTTACATCCTAAAGTTAGCCAGATCCAGATACCAATGGGCTCAGGAGAGTTTGAAGCAGAAGCTAACCACTTACTTCCTAAAGTCAGCCAGTTGCAGATGCCAATAAGATCAGGAAAATTTGAAGCAGAAATCAGCCACTTACATACTAAAGTCAGCCAGATATAGATGCCAATGAGCTCAGAACAATTTGAAGCAGAAATCAGCCACCTACTTCCTAACATCAGCCAGATTCAGATGCCAATGAGCTCATGAGAATTTCAAGCAGAAATCAGCCACTTACATACTAAAGTCAGCCAGATGCAGATGCCAATGAGCTCAGGATAATTTTAAAGCAGAAATTGGCAAATTACTCTCTAAAGTAGGACACATGCAGATGCCAATGAGCTCATGAGAATTTCACACAGAAATCAGGTGCTTACTCTCTAAAGTCAGCCAGATGCAAATGCCAATAAGCTCAGAGAATTTGAAGCAGAAACCAGTCACTTACTCTCTAAAGTCAGCCAGATGCAGATGCCAATGAGCTCAGGAGAATTTGAAGCAGAAATCAATGACTTACCAACTTCAGCCAGAAGCAGATGCCAATGAGCTCAGGAGAATTTGAAGCAGATATCAGCAACTTACTGCCTAAAGTAAGCCAGATGCAGATGCCAATGAACTCAGAAGAATTTGAAACAAAATTTGGCCACTTACTGCCTAAAGTTAGTCAGATGCAGATGCCAGTGAGCTCAGGATAATTTCCAGCAGAAATCAGCTGCTTACTTCCTAAAGTCAGCCAGATGCAGGTGACAATGAGCTCAGGAGAATTTGAAGCAGAAATCATCCGCTTACTTCCTGAAGTCAGCCAGATGCAGATGCAATGAGCTCAGGAGACTTTGAAGCAGAAATCAGCCACTTACATACTAAAGTCAGCCAGATTCAGATGGCAATTAGCTCAGGAGAATTTGAAGCAGAAATCAGCCACTTACCAACTAAAGTTAGCCAGATGAAGATGCCAATGAGCTGAGGAGAATTTGAAGCAGAATCAGCCACTTACTTCCTAAAGTCAATGAGATGCAGGTGCCAATGAGCTCAGCAGAATTTGAAGCAGAAATCAGTGACTTACTGCCTAAAGTCAGCCAGAAGTAGGTGCCAATGAGCTGAAGAGAATTTGAAGCTGAACATCAGCTGCTTACCAACTAAAGTTAGCCAGAAGCAGATGCCAATGAGCTCAGGAGAATTTGAAGCATAAATCAGCCACTTACTCTCTAAAGTTAGCCAGATGCAGATGCCAATGAGCTCATGACAATTTAAAGAAGAAATCAGCAACATACCAACTAAGTTAGCCAGATGCAGATACCAATTAGCTCAGGAAATTTGAAGCAGAAATCAGCCACTTACATCCTAATGTCAGCCAGATGCAAATGCCAATGAGCTCAGGAGAATTTGAAGCAGAATAGCCACTTACATACTAAAGTTAGACAGAAGCAGATGCCAATGAGCTCAGGAGAATTTGAAGCATAAATCAGCCACTTACTTCCTAAAGTCAGCCAGATGCAAATGCCAATGAGCTCAGGAGTATTTGAAGCAGAAATTAGCCACTTACTGCCTAACATCAGCCAGACGCAGATGCCAATGAGCTCAGTAGAATTTGAAGCAGAAATTAGCCACTTACTCTCTAAAATCAGCCAGATGCAGATGACAATGAGTGCATGAGAATTTGAAGCAGAAATCAGCCACTTACTCTCTAAAGTCAGCCGGATGCAGGTGACAATGAGTGCATGAGAATTTGAAGCAGAAATCAGCCACTTACTCTCTAAAGTCAGCCAGATGCAGATGTCAATGAGCTCATGAGAATACAAAGTAGAAATCAACTAATTACTCTCTAAAATCAGCCAGATGTAGGTGCCAATGAGCTCAGGAGAATTTGAAGCTGAAATCAGCCATTTACCAACTAAAGTCATCCAGATGCAGATGCCAATGAGCTCAGGAGACTTTGAAGCAGAATTTGGCCACTTACTCTCTAAAGTCAGCCAGATGCAAATGCCAATGAGCTCAGCAGAATTTGAAGCATAATTTTGCTGCTTACATCCTAAAGTCAGCCAGATGCAGGTGCCAATGAGCTGAGGAGAATTTGAAGCAAACATCAGCCACTTACATCCTGAAGTCAGCCAGAAGCAGGTGCCAATGAGTGCAGGAGAATTTGAAGCAGAAATTAGCTGCTTACATCCTAAAGTCATCCAGATGCAGATGCCATTGAGTTCAGGAGAATTTGAAGCAGAAATCAGCTACTTACCAGCTAAAGTCAGCCAGATGCAGATGCCAATGAGCTCAAGAGAATCTGAAGCAGAAATTAGCCACTTACATCCTAAAGTCAGCCCGATGGAGGCACCAATGAGCTCAGCAGAACTTGAAGCAGAAATCAGCCCCTTACATCCTAATGTCAGCCAGATGCAGATGCCAATGAGTTCAGGAGAATTTGAAGCAGAAATAGCCACTTACATACTAAAGTTAGACAGAAGCAGATGCCAATGAGCTCAGGAGAATTTGAAGCAGAAATCAGCCACTTACTTCCTAAAGTCAGCCAGATGCAGGTGACAATGAGCTCAGGAGAATTTGAAGCAGAAATCATCCAGTTACTTCCTGAAGTCAGCCAGATGCGTATGCCAATGAGCTCAGTAGAATTTAAAGCAGAAATCAGCCACTTACTCTCTAAAATCAGCCAGATGCAGACGACAATGAGTGCATGAGAATTTGAAGCAGAAATCAGCCACTTACTCTCTAAAGTCAACCAGATGCAGGTGCCAATGAGCTCAGAAGTATTTGAAACAGCAATCAACCACTTACATCCTAAAGTCAGCAGAAGCAGGTGCCAATGAGCTCAGGAGAATTTGAAGCAGAAATCAGCCACTTACTTCCTAAAGTTAGCCAGATGCGGATGCCAATGAGCTCAGGAGAATTTGAAAGCAGAAATCAGCCACTTACATTCTAAAGTCATCCAGATGCAGATGCCAATGAGCTCAGGAGAATTTGAAGTAGAAATCAACCACTTACTTGCTAAAGTCAGACAAAAGTAGCAACCAGTGAGCTGTTATATATATGATGTGATTAACTACTTACCATCTGTGTTATATGGATATACAAGCAGGCATAAGCAGTCAGCAAAGCATTATTTGCCTCAATCCACAATTAAACTGACATGCTAGAAATTAGTATGTTAATTTTTTATGACAAGTCATAGATATCACTGGAAAATTTGCATACGTACATCAAGCATGAAAGCTAGCTCATCAGAATGTGCTCTGAACCAAGTAGGGCTATCTGTCTTTTCTAAGATCAGCCATTTATTATGTGGGTTTAAAAAAACATCCATACCTTTTGGACTTTACGCATTGCCTCATTCACATTTTTAAAATTACCCAAGTTTTGAAGTCCAACTAGCCAAGCATTCAACCATTGTTTTTGAATTTTTGTCAGAAAGTTAATCAAAATTGGCTTGTGTTCTTTGATAGATGAAGAAGACATCTGTGCTATATGATGGACCCAGTAAACACATGCATAGAGCAGGACATCAGTCATGGCAATAATTTTTAAATTACTGTTTAACCTATGCATTGCCTGAATGCAGCCTAGTAAAATTTCTGTTTGAAATTCTGTGCCGCCAATAAAGTGAATTCCTGAACGGTTAAAATCTGTGAGGAAGTCTCCAAGAGATGCATGGTAAGGGATCACATGCTTGTCATCAGACAGTGGAATATTCAGGATTGATTGATATCCAAGAAGGCAGATTCTAACTTCTATTGGATCTTTCCTGAGCAGAATTGCCAATGAAGTAATAGAAAGTGGCCTCTGTAAAAGAATGATTGTAGCTAAAACCAATCTTGGCTTTTCCTCTTGAGCCAGGGATAAGACTTGATTATAGATGGAGTCAAGACCATCATGAATCTCCAAAGCCTTTTCCAGCCTCTTCTGAGGAGTAAGGATAAGACCATCATTATTGTCCCCCACAAATCTCAGCAAGGTATCCACATAGATGAACACCCCTTGGGATTTCTTCACAGCTCTGCTAATATCGTCAGGAGATGGCCATTGGCTAGCAGTCCTTCCAAAAATACTATGCTGTTTATCACATATATCTTTGAAGCCAGACATGAGCACCGTTTGAATCTCGCTATCATCACGGTAATCCTGTAGGAGCACATGATAGACTTTGTGAAGAACTCTATTGAATGCATTTTCAATCTGATGTTCAGGCCGACTCGTCACGAGAAAGCGGAGTTGTCGAGATTGGGTTAGGGATATATTTAAAATTAGACCAATAAGTACTCGCTGCTCATCATGGTCCTCGCATTCATCAATACCGTCTACAATGATAAGAACTTGCTGCGAGGGACCAATAATATCAAGCAGCAGCTTTTGGAACTGATACCCGAGTTTTTTCGACAGAATGAGTGGATCCGCCGCGAAGACTGCCGCGATAATTGGCTGGACCGACTCTGAGGTCTGAGATTGTGCAAGCTGGTAAACCAATGTGGGTATGAACTTGTCCAAGCTGGTGCGCCCTTCCTTCCCGCGGGAAAAGAAGAACGTGAGGATAATGATGCTGCTGCCATCAATATCCTTCGACTCCGCGACGGTGTGGGCGATGGTGGACTTGCCGGTTCCAGCATGCCCAGAAAGCCAACAGATAGGCTCGCTGTTACTGCCATTCGCCCATCCTAGAATGTTACTGAGGACTCGAGTACAAGTACCAGGGGCGCAGATGGATGGATGCTGCTGCTCTCGCTCAGCGGAATTGTGCAGGGCATTGGCAGCAACGTAGGGCTTAATCCACTCTAGAGCAGAGCCTATTGTACGATAACTATATCAGATACATCCGGCATAATCATGGACTACATACGAGTCGTGCCTGCGTAATGGATATTAACATCCCGCTCAGCACTGTAGAATAAACCGCTGTTAATAACTGTATTTTCTGCATTGCTCCAAATTGGGGCCATGGATGCCAGATGAGCACTAGAGAGATCGAAGGTTCTGAGGTTATTGGAGGTCTTTCGTCAAGATGAAGATGCTACAGCTGATGTTAGGCTGATCGATAAGCGTGTGTGAAGCGCTCATCAACCCATGTTAACAGCTCAAACAGATACAAAGAAGGAAGCTGCATCGTGTATTTGCCGAAACAAGACCGAAAATAAGACGGATGGCATTGATGTTACAAGATAATGGGGAAAAAAATTGAAAAAAGTAGATGTAATCATATAATTGATTCATTTCACACATCCAAATAGGGGTATAGCAATGGCTAGATGCATTGGTGTATATCATTGGGAGCCGACACTGGGCTGACAGTGTTGGACTCCAGCTCAGAGATAAGCGCTGAAGACAAGTCTTGCACTGTCACGGGCGTTGTGACCTGCGAGCTGACACTATTGTCCAAGCACCATTTCACTGCGACGATTCGTCATCCACGTAGATCAGGTACAAGGGAAGGATGGCTTACGGTTCAGACGTGGCATAGATGGTCCTACAAGGACTATTGGAATATATCGGAGGTGTTCATGCTCGCGAATAGTTTCGGTCTACGCGTGATGTGAGCCTTACAAGGCGATGAGCAAAATTAAAAACCACTCACCACGCTCAGCGGATCCACGACAATAGTATCAATATGCGGACATCTATCCTTATCCGCCACCTCACTAGCCTCATGAACGACATAAGGCCTAAGCCCAAGTTCCCTTATCCGATCCACCACACCCGTCGTATCCCTCAACGTATCCACAAACAATATCGTGCGTTCGCGAACGGATTCATCTTGCCCAACGTCGCTTCGAAGCTGCTATAGCTGATCTGGGAGTTGATGGTGAAGAAGAATTTGCTTCCCTTGGACACCTCGCTCTCCACCCACATGTTGCCCTGCATGAGCGATACCAGTCGCTTGGAGATGGACAGACCTAAACCAGTACCACCGTATTCCTGTGACGATCATGAGAATAAGCCTTTCATAATAAAAGAAAGGACACACTCTCGTGGTAGACCCATCAGCCTGACGGAACGTATCAAAGATCAAATTCAGCTTATCCTTTGCAATTCCAATGCCCGTATCCATAACACAAAACTCCAAGATCACACTCTGATCATCCAACGCCAGCGGCCTACAGCTCAACGCCACTTGTCCCTTCCTCGTCGCCTTAGATGCTGTGAACTTGATAGCATTCCCAACCAAGTTGGTAATGACCTGTCAAAGACGGAGGGAGTCGCCAATAAGCTGGTCGGGAATGTCCGGCTCAACATCATAGGTGAGATCCAAGTTGTTCTGGGTTGCTCAGACGACCAGCGTCTTGAGGATTCCGAGAACGGTTTGACGTAGGGAGTAAGAGACGACTTCCATTGTCATGCGTCCTGCCTCAACTGGACGATCCATGTCAGCGGGAGTAATGAAATGGTAATGAAAGTGACGCACTCTTTGAAATATCCATAAAATCATCAATAATCAACAGCAGCGACCTCGCCACACTATGAACGAGCAACAGACTCCCTCTGCGACCTATTCAAATCACTATCCAGCGTCAACTCCGTCATCCCAATAATTCCAATCATACGAGTCCTATCATCATCAACGTTAGTCAATAAACCGACTACAAACACCCTTGACGACTCACCTAATCTCATGCGACATATTCGCCAAAAACTCACTCTTACTCCTATTCGCCAACTCCGCCGCCTCTCTCGCAGCCGTATTCTTCTGAATGCTATCCCTCAAATTAAACACCATCTGATTGATCTGGGTCTTCAACGAGTCCATCTCCCCGCTCGCCTCGACAGTGATGAAACGTGTGAAATCGCCGTCCATGGCTGCGGCGGAGATTTGTGCGAAGCCTCGGACTAGGGTGGTCAAGTTTCCTGCCATGGTGTTGACGGACAAACTGCGCAGTGTCAGCATGGTGCAAAAAGACGCATGTTGAGACATGTGACTATTCTATTTCCATCAGAAACATCATACGTACAATTTGCTTACTCCATACTAATCAGACATATAACTAAACAGATTCCGTAGTTATAGTATATACTATCGTTAACCCAGTGTTGCAATCGGTTTGATGGCACACGCATAGCTTCCTCAATTCCTCATGGATTTCTATAATTCTTTCACAGTTCGAAAGCCTATCATCTTGGCTTTCAGATCATGTCTTTTTTTTTCTTAAAAAGTGCTCTCAATAGGTCAAGCGCAAAATTCACCTAGTGTTGCAATTATGTCACGGGTGTGACAGCCTCGTTTAAGAAGGAATTTGATTGCCACACATCGGCACCACCGTAGAATTTTAAACCTCCGATGATGACAAAGGAGCAGGTGACGTTGCAAACGCCCCACTCTTTGCAAGTTGCAACTCTGCAGTTGCCTTTTAGAGACGCCATTTTGCAAACGCTCCACCGTTTGCAATTGCAACACTTCCTGTTGCCTTTTCCGGAAGCCATTTTGCAAACGGCGGAGTTTGAACCCCGGCGCCTAAGTCTCTCTCTCTGTCACACCTCATAGTAATTCTCGAGTTTAAGCTTCTGTACCCCATTTTCCACAACATAAAGTAGCCCATTCGATTCCAAAATACTGCTAGTTTCTTAATTCAAAAAATAAATAGTTTTTTTGAAGTTCTGGTTGAGTAGGAGCTAATATATGTCAAAAATTGCTGTTTTTCTTGCAATTCTACCAGGGCATGTTCACACTGTGTAGTTTAAAAAATATAATCAGGATCATTTAATATGAATACATAGGAATACAAAATTTTAAGACGATCGAGTTAGCCGTTAATTTTTGAAAAATGCGTTTGCAACACTAGGTAAGCGATAGTACTACAACCGCAGTTTGTCAGTAGGTACATGAAGCGGTATATAAATGTACTAGCAGTAACCCGTGCTTCGCACGGTCTGTAGACTTAATATTTAATTTATAAGTAAACATGTGCCCATCATATCTACTACTAAGTAAGTAAATCTAACAGTCGGCGCCACTCGTCGCCAACCTTCGGTTGGCTCCTCCTGGCCCCGTACATCGGGATAGAGTCCAAGAGATTATAGATGTCACATATCGGTGACAACATTATGTGTGAATGTTTTCCAAGTTTGCCAGTTAAATATAAGCTACAGTGTAGTGACGCCCCTTGCTACAAATGGTGATGCCATCCGCAAATCTTTTCCATTTTTCTTCAGTCCTGGCACCTTCTTAGAAGCTTATTACATCTACATTATATCCAAAATGTGTGGTGATTGACAAAGAAACTGAATTTCTACAGCAAATTTAAGCGCAAAATTATGCAATTTACAATTATTGAACTTTGAAATCCTGGTGAAATGGGCCGATTTTTGTCATTATTTCTCACATACACAATTAACCAAATCGGGCATCTATCCTTAAAAGAATTTGAAAGAAATCCATTCAGAATCAATGTAGCTAGACATGGATTTTGTGGTGAAAAGGCACTGAAACACCAGGAGCATGACACAGCTTTGTTGATGGACCCGTCACGCCTGCGCATTTTAGGCAGGGAAACCTCGTTAGCCATTACCCAAATAGGAATGTCACACATGTTGCAAGGAGCGTCGGTCGTGTCGGACATTTCAGGCCTTAAATTATTCACCTCGTTTGAGCAATTCCTTCGATTTTTCCGGGTATATTTTTTTGAAATACATTTATAATATTACCTACTACGTAATTTTTCAAGTTTGGTATGATTATATTCAGCCAGCAAGCTATGACTTGCAAAATAAGTAGCTATGTTGCAAGGAG
>JASFDC010000206.1:0-12477 GCA_036937075.1 Mycocalia duriaeana | reverse complement strand
CAATATAGAAGCCTTACAAACTATTTAGAACTCCTGAGCAGATGCACTACGCATCATAGGTCAATGCCGGCTACATTTTATAGCAGGCGATCACTGGAAAGCTGTATATCCGCGGGCCGGCACTATATTGAGCTATCTAATCAACATCAGTAAATAAAGTTAACCGGTAAACTACCCAGCTTTTGTCTTTTTCTTGATGCCTCAAATCTTGTCCATTTTGGATGTTCTTGGGCTTGTTTTGATGGTGACAGGTATGGAAATCTGTACCCATACCCCTACCCACACTTACCCATGTTCCTTACCTGTGCAGGTTTGAAAACCTGTGGCATTCACTAGTATATATACATATGGATAATGTTAAGTCTCGAGCATGAGGAAGGGAAACGGGCACTGAACCGGAGGTCCAATGGAGTAAGCGTAATAGGGACTATAAGGAAGGGTTCAGCTTATTGGTGTAAGGTCTTGGCTTCAGTGTATGTGCTGTGCCCCTGGCAAACCTCTGTGACCTAACTTAACTGAATGACTGATAAGGGCGAGTGGATAGAAGGTGGATAGTACGAGAACGTCGGGTCCGTCGGAGGTCTGACAGGGGTGAGCAGGGTAACGATAATAAGCAAGGGATGAGTTGGAATCGTCAGGACTGAGGAGTCTAGACTGATATCAAGTAAGAGGACTATATTTGATATTTGAACTGAGGTATACTACAGTATAACTAAGTCCTTAAATACATATTTGAGTACATAGGAAAACTAATAAGGCAAATGGTACTTGAAGTTGAACAGTGGAAGACTAATATAATATGACAAAGTAAAGGAGTAAATATGACGAGTATGAGGTAGGAGGGAAACATAAGAATGAAGACTAGTTCGAAAAAGAGTTAGTATGTGGTGCCAAAAATAATAACGTACTTAGAAATCAGATGTCCAACGGATGAATGGTATGAGATATCCATCGGGGCCCGTCAGAGTGAGTAACAAAAGAAGATATGAAGATAACTTAACAATATGTGGTAAAGTGAATGCGGGATGTAACAGATAACAAAGGTATGATTGAAAGGTAAGTATGTGTGTTATATAGCTGAAAGGAACTGTACATGTGTTAACAAAGAAAGGTATTGATTGCTTTCACAGTGTCATGTGACATGGATCACAACAAAATAGGGGGGGTGAGAAGGCAAAAGCACTAATTCCCAATTTAAGGGGGAGATAAAGAATGTAGAGAGACAAAAGTGGCAATTCCTAATTAGGAAAGAGTGATGGTAAAGTACTAATTCCTAAATAGGTAATGGTGGTGGAGAAGGGCTATTAAATGTGGGAATGTAAATGCACCAAATTCCAATTTAGGGAGAGTGTTAGGGGACTCCCAAAGGATTCCCTAAGTACCGTGCTCCCTGCCCGCACCCGCACCTGCTCCGCATCCGCATTTCCTCTCTTTCCAGATCTGGTACCTCACACTCTCCTTCACCCCAAACCTTATTACACTATAGCCTTTATTGATCATCAAACCTTATTACTTATTATGTAATCTTTTCATAACGTCCCACCATGCCTGCAGTAATCTTTAACCTTTTCTCTTTGGATCTCCTGCAGGTGAGTATATAATTATACCTTACTTCTATGTTTAGAGTAGAGTCTAATATACTTTGGATCTCCTGCAGTCTTTGTGCTCTGCACTACTCAGTTGCCCTTACAGCAGAAAAGGTTCACCTACAGAGACTGAACAACTCATCTTCTCAGCAATCAGACCCTGTTGAGCTGTCAGCAAGTTGCCCCCTCTCCTAAAAGACATCTCCACTTCTCTCCCACTTGTCAGCATTTCCGCTTGTCCGCGTTTCTGCTTGTCCGCTGATACGCCCCTAAACTCACTACCCGCTGAAAACACGTTTTCCACATGTTCCAGCTGCACGCTTCCCTCCATGAGGCCCTTCCAGGTTCTTACAAATATTCCTCACCGGCTCCATTTTATTTCATGTCAAATGGACGTCTGTAGCATGTGCCGCGCATGTTAGGGTCCCTCTTGATTATGCTCCCGCACACTTATCTTTGCACCGGTGAACTGGTGCCATGCCTAAGTGCCAAGGCATGCCGCATCTCACCTCAGCCACTTTAGTCATACCATTTCACGCACCCCCCGCCCCGGCTCAGGTAGGCCTGGAGCCTGCCTCAGTGCGTATTCCTCTCCTAGGCGCGTATCTTGCAAAGGAGGCTCCTGGCTTTGGGCTAGCATCCATACCCTGTAGCGGGCTTCTACCCAAAGGTACTCTACTCTCTCTGGTCCTGTATTCTGTTCATCTCAAGGCTCCGCGTGTCTCCCGCGCACGGCGGGGACCTATGCATGGCTGTCAGTCCTGCTGCACTCACATTTACTATCTCCCACTGCTTCTGGCGCATTTTCCTTCCTGTAACCATGTGCACTTACAATTTTCTTACAATTTTCCAATCATCTGCGTAGCTATAAAAACTGTACTTGTAGCTCGTAGCAATTTAGATTCACTTTCCCCCAGAGTTCACTCTTCAGTCTAAGCCCGCATAACTCAACTTCGTCCTCAGGTATCTTCAGTACACTTTGTCTTAATCACTTAGACCTTTTATCAGTGCGTCTCTCTAGCTACACTATAGCTAACCATTTGTACACCCCCGTGATCGTCCCCTGCTTCACACCCATTGTTTAGGAACCCTTCAGCATTGTTCAGGCCCCTCAGCACTTTGTATAGCATCCCTCAGGCTCCCCTTTCGCTCTCAGAGCCCTCTATTCACTCCCTTACTCCAGGACCTTGGTTGGAACGCCCCCAGGATCTACTTGCTCCCTCAGACGCCTCTCTTAGCTGCTGGTGTCATTGTTGTTTTGTGTTTTTGTGTTTTAGTGTTAGCTCATTGCTATTCTATTGCATTTTACCCATAGCGCGCTGCAGTTGGCACATCACCGCATTTCCGCGTTTTCACTACTTCTAAGGATCCCTCAGCAGCACCAACTGCCTCGGCAGACTGCTTTCAGGCCTTAGAAGGAACCATGCAGCAAGATGTAGAGGAATTTAGAGGTTATTTTGCACAACTTGACCACCAACTAGAATGTCTCCTCCATTCCCAAATTCCCCCAGTGCCTGTGGCACCATCCCCTATTTCACCTCCCTCTTTGCTCCCCGCGATTCCAACCGCATGGTCTGCAGTGCGGCTGCGGCCTGCCTCCCCCCCAGACTTTGACAGAGACTGCACAAAAGGGAAGCTCTTCCTCCATGCCTGCCGCATGTACATTTGCCTATGCCCAGACTCGTTCACCTCTGAGTTCCAACAAGTGGTATGGGCTATGTCTTACATGCGCGCGGGCTGAGCTGCAATTTGGGCCACATGGATGGCAGACTTGGAGGCTGCAACTGGAGTTCCCCCCTTTGCAGACTTGGTCTGAATTTGAAGCAGTATTCTGCAGAGAATTCCTCCCGCTCGACGCGGCTGAAACTGCGGTTAACACATTGGAAGGGGTCTCCTACTTCCAGGGGAAATTATCAGTGGAAGCTTACCTAGATGGCTTCCAGGTCCTCATAGACAAAGCAGAGTACCAAGATCCCCGAGCAGTGATGGTCAAGTTTCAACGCGGAGCAGATCGCCACTATGGCTGCAGGCAGGCCCTCGGACAGTTCCCCCCAGGCTTGGTACAATGCAGCACTGCGACTGGACCAAGCGCGGGCAACAAACAAGGCATTCAATGCAGCCTCACACCTGCATGCTGCACCCACACCGCGCTCACCTGCATTCTCCTTCCTGAGGGCCCCCACGGCACCACAGATGGCAGCCACCTATCTCTCCAAGCCCGCACCCGCACTGCCTGCATGTTATGCCTATGTAGCCCCCACCCCTGGAAATCCCATTCCAATGGACATTGATGCCGCGCGGAAAAAAGCACCCCTCCCCCCTGTCTGTTTTCAGTGTCACCAAGCAGGACATCTGAAAACTGATTGTCCATTGAGGTTTGACGTCAGGTACCTCACCACCGACGAGTTTCATGCCATGTGGGAAGAGCGCCTCCGCGTTTTGGATGTGTCTGCACAGCCCGCAGACCAGCCACTTGAGGAGGTTGAAGATGCTCAGGGAGAGCAGGATTTTGCATCCCGCAGTGGGTAGAAAATGTGCCCCCACTGTGTAGTAATAATCATTTTTCTGTATTGGCTGTAGATTCCATTCCAAATGAAATTGAGGTCAACCAGTTAGATGAGAGTTACCAAGACGCATAAAATTCTGAGCAACCAAAACCCACAAATTCCACGTTGCCACCCACAAATGCGGGCTCCCCTCATAGACCTCCTTGGCCACATTGGGAAAAGTGACTCCCCACCACTTTCCGAGTGTCCTCCATGGAAGAAGGCCCCAACTCACTTTTCCTTAAGGTGGAGATTGAGACAACAGACACTGCGCAGGTCAAAAGTGTCCATGCTCTGGTGGACTCTGGTGCAACAGGGAATTTCATGGACCCGCATTTTGCCTGCGCAAACAGCCTCACCACCTGCAAGCTTTCAGTCCCCATTACAGTCTTTAATGTGGACAGAACCGCAAATGAAAAGGGCGCTATTTCAGAAGTGGTAGATGTGATCTTGCAGTATGGAAAGCATGCGGAGTGGGCTCTCTTTGCAGTCACTGGACTAGGGAAGCAGAACATCATCCTGGGTCACACTTGGCTGCGCGCAGATAATCCAGAGATCAACTGGGCCTCTGTAATTGTTAGCATGACCTGCTGTCCTACCAATGCCTGCTCTGGCTGCAGAGAGGAGAAGAAAGAGGAACGCAAGGCCAAGTCTAGAAGGGATCAATGTACCTTTGGGCCGCCTCCCACATTTGCGGATGACTGCGGGAACAAGGGTGAAGATGTGCCAGAGATAGAAGAGGCATTGGAGCCTACTGACCACATCTTCGCTGTAGATCTGTCATCCGTCCTGGAGCCACCAATGATTTGTGCAACAGGCACTATCTCTCAACAACTCGCAGAGGCCCATAAGCAGAGTGCGAATGCGGATGCGGACCCACTGGAGAGCTTACCAACCTACCGTCATGGTTTCAGCTCTGTCTTCCAGAAAGAGTCCTTTGACGTACTCCCAGAGTCCAAACCTTGGGATCATGCTACTGAACTCATACCTGACGCAAAGACCTCCAACTGCAAGATCTACCCCATGTCTGCATCCGAGCAAAAGGAACTAGACATGTTTCTCCAGGAGCACTTGAAGTCTGGCCGCATTTGCCCCTCCAAATCCCCAATGGCATCTCCAGTCTTTTTCATAAGAAAAAGAATGGATCCCTCTGCTTGGTTCAAGACTACTGCACTCTCAATGCCATTACAGTGAAGAACAAGTACCCGCTCCCGCTAATTTCTGAACTGGTGGAAAAGCTCAGAGGTGCCAAGTACTTCTCCAAGTTGGATGTTCACTGGGGCTTCAATAATGTCCGCATGAAAGTGGGTGATGAGTGGAAAGCTGCATTCTGCACAAATCGCAGACTGTATGAGCCGCTTGTTATGTTCTTTGGTCTCACCAATAGCCCAGCCACCTTCCAAACCATGATGAACGACATTTTCCATGATCTCATTATGGAAGGGTCAGTGGTTGTGTACATTGATGACATCCTTATCTACACCAAGAACATTGCGGAGCACCGAGAGATCACTCGTTGGGTTATTGAGCTCCTCCAACAGCACAAACTCTACCTTCACCCAGACAAATGTGAGTTTGAGCGGACTACTATTGAGTACTTAGGAGTTGTCATATCAGAAAACTCAGTTGGTATGGATCCAGTCAAAGTCGCGGGCGTTGCGGATTGGCCTCAGCCAAAGTCAAAGAAAGAAGTCCAATCTTTCTTTGGGTTTGTTAACTTCTATCGACGCTTTGTGCGGGATTTTTCCTGATCTGTAAATGAGTTCCAAGCAAGGATGGCGTCCGCACTTGCAGAAGCGTGGGCCGCACTGGCAAAATCCAAGGACAAGATGACTAGGTACTATAACCAGCATTGCACCCCTGATCCTGTGTTCAAACAAGGTGACAAAGTCTACCTAGATGCAGCCAATATTCACACCACCCGCCCATCCAGAAAGCTGTCCCACCACCGCCTCAGTCCCTATGAAGTAGATTGTGCTGTCGGTACCCATGCCTACTGCCTCAAACTTCTGCACTCAATGTCGCGGGTTCACCCAGTTTTCCATGTGGTTAAGCTCACACTAGCCCCAGATGACCCAATTCCTGGCCGCGTTTCCGCACCCCCGCCCCCGCCCGAGATCATTGACAGTGAGGAGGAATACATAGTGGAAGAAATACTGAACAGTTGCTTTTTCCACAGGAAGCTGCAGTACTTGGTCAAATGGGAAGGCTATGGCGTCGAACACAACACTTGGACACTCTTCCAAGTCTGGTACCTCGCACCCTCCTTCGTCCCAAACCTTATTATACTTATACTATAGCCTTTATTGATCATCAAACCTTATCACTCATTATGTAATCTTTTCATAATGTCCCACCATGCCTGCAGTGATCCTTTAACCTTTTCTCTTTGGATCTCCTGCAGGTGAGTATATAATTGTACAGTACTTCTATGTTTAGAGTAGAGTCTCATTTACTTTGGATCTCCTGCAGTCTTTGTGCTCTGCGCTACTCAGTCGCCCTTACATATATATTGTTGGAAAGCTATGAATCTGTAGAATACAGCGATGTAAATTTTAAAACAAAATAATGTTTATATAAGCAGCAAATTTGAAGTATTTTGTGGTTAGTACAACTAATAGTCATCCTTAGGGATTGCCACGGGTTCCGTGACCTGTGATGGGTCATGGGTAGGGTAGGTGTGGGTAAGGGTATGGGTTGAGATTTATCAACCCTCACCAAACCCATACCCGCTACAAGGGTTTGGCGGGTTCTTGGCGGGTTTTCTATGAATAGATTTATGACAAATCTTCTTGACCCACTCATTATTATTGGACAGCAGAATCCCAAAAGATCGGGTCCAGGGTGTATGAATGTTCCTCC
This sequence comes from Mycocalia duriaeana, assembly GCA_036937075.1. NCBI lineage: Eukaryota > Fungi > Basidiomycota > Agaricomycetes > Agaricales > Nidulariaceae > Mycocalia > Mycocalia duriaeana. Next base: position 5,483 of record JASFDC010000206.1, on the reverse strand, counting down.
TTGTTCGTAGCCTACAGAAATGTAATTTTTTGCCCCTCTCGAACAGACAGACACTTCTACCAAACTACTTCAAACAGCACTCTTGCCAATGTCTCTCTCTGCTGAATCCACTAGCATTTGGCCTGGACGCAAGCGTACAGCAACAGAGCGTGTAACAAATAACGGTGACCCCCTCATTGCAAATAAAAGGGCGCGCCAGGCTGAGAAAGACACATCGAAGCCCCCTACTAAAAGGACAGCATCTATTGTATGTACCGCTAATATAGCTACTACCTGTAACTCTTTAATGCTTTGTTAACTTTGTTTATAAAGCCCTCTGTACTAGTTCCTTCCCAACTGACTTCTAATCAAACCAAAGAAGGGGATACTAGCACATCGAAAGAGGCAACACCCAATAGGGAAGCTCAGGTTCTTGATCTTTCAGAGGAGACCAATGACAATGATGATGTTGAAGAAACTCCCGAAGCTGAGTTGGGTATGTTATACATATTTGATATCTGTCATTGAGCTTATTAATAATGCCAATGTATGTATAGAACAGCTCTCAAAAGAGTGGAACTCACCTATTTATGTTTTCTTCAAACATGAACCATCTATTGAGATAATTAATGAGCATCGTGTGCATGTTTTTGAGTGTAATGCAAAGAACTGTCAGGGTAAGGGAAATGGTCGCAAGGTACGGCGATATTTGGACACCAGTGATGCGAAGTCAACAAGCAACCTCCGAAAGCACGCGAGAAGTTGTTGGGGAGGTGAAACAGTAGCAGCCGCCGATAAAATGAGAGATATTATGGCTGCTCGTGATGCTATAGGGAAGGTCAAATTAGTTGATGGATCGGTTACCGCAGCTTTCAAGCGGGTGGCAAAAGGTAAAGTCACTTACAGCCATCGCCAGCATTCAACTGCCGAAGCACAGTACGTTCCTCTACACCTACACCTCCTTCAAAACTCTAACCAAGTCCCTCCCCAGTGCTGAGATCGTACGCTGGGTCACTGAAAGTAAGCAGCCATTTGAAATAGTAAATGATCGTGGTTTTCTCTCTTTGATGAAAACCGGCCAACCTGGATATCAAATCCCTTTGGCTAAGACTGTCTCTCGAGACGTGAAGAATGTCTTTGTGCGTTCACAACGGGGTATTGCAAATATGCTACAGGTATCATTAGTCTTTTTCTCATAATTAAAAAGGATTACTAACTTAATAAAATAGAACTACAAAGGGCAATTGAATTATGCTAGTGATGCTTGGACTTCACCAAACCACAAGCCATTTGTGGCCTTCACTGTAAGGGCGACTGGAGCAAGTGCTGGGCACTGAGACTGCAGGAGATCCAAATATATCCATAAAATATGTACAGACATACCAAGAATAACTACTCACCTGCAGGAGATCCAAATAGAATAGGTTAAAGGACTCCTGCAGGCAGGAATGACAGTATGTACATGTGAAAATGAAATAAGATTTGGTGGCTTGATGGGAAGCCATAGCCAAACAAGAAGAACTATAAAACAAGAAGTGGACAAGTCCAGTTGGAGCTGTTGGAGGTCCGACAGACCCGCGGGAAAATGGAGACCGCAGGGGCAAGGTGGGGAGGCAATGGGCATAGGAGGGAGCAAGTGGGGCATGAGCGGGACTCCATTGGAGTAGTGCTAGGAATGATGTTAGGGGGTTTTGGGAGTCCACTGACACTGTGCACTCTGTTGGAGCTCTGGTAACCCCAACTGGAGTTGTTTACTTCTTGTTTGGCTATGGCTTCCCATCAAGCCTAGTGATGTGCCGGCTTGAGCTTCAAGCCCAAAGCCCAGCCAAGCCAGGCCCAAATAAGCCAGGCCAAGCCCAGCCCACATGAGGGCTTGGGAGGGCTTTTGGCTGGGCTTGTAAATTTGGCAGGCCCAAAGCCCAGGCTTCTACTTATTATATCATATATAATTTATATATAATAAATAATATTTATGTGTCACACAATGACACACATAACCATTTAAACTCTGACGGGAAATGCCATTTTGTGTTTCTACCGCCATCAGACTCCTACAGTTTTACCACCCATGCAGTACAAAACGAGCATGACACTGCAACCACAAAGTGACGATGACAACCAACAACCCACAACAACGGAGACCACACACATATACATAGGCTAGAAACAACAAACCACCACAACCTAAACAAAGTAAGTGTTTAGGGCTTCACTACTCCATACTATTTTCAAAGTACAGTAATTTCAATTCTCTAGTAGACACTTGTACATAACCAGTATACCACAAGTATCAAACTATACACACTAAGTAGTTCAGTGAGTACTTATAATATTTCTAGCAAGATTCAAACTTTGTAGAATTTTCTCAGGGGTTTATTTAACATTTTGCTCTATAATATGTATAATAATTACAGGATTTATTTTTCTTGTACACAGAATTCTAGTATACCCATACAGTATAGCTACTTGAATATCAGGTTTTGGTGATAATTGGTTGAGAACTTGTTGCTCAGGACACATAACAGTTTTGTGCTGCTTCCCAAAGCAGGCACCATGCAACTTTCATGTGCTATGAAGCCCTACAGCCGGAGATATGAGCAGATACTTTTATCATATGCTTTTCTTATTGCTAAAACTTCTCTTGGCAGTTTTTTAGTGTTTTCCTGCAGTTTTTCACTATGTCCCCTTGTTCTCTGTATAAGACTGCTGGAGAGAAGGTTGAAGCAACCCCACCATCGGTTCAGAGCCCTGGTAACCAGCTTGAGATGGCACAATGTCTTAAGTTTTGGATATACCCTGACAATAGAGGACAAGTATGAGGCTGTAAGCTAGAAGCTTGAGCAACCCGGAAGCAGCTCAGAGCCATGGGCTCCCACAGTATAGTAATGATTAAGATAATATAGTATTCATTGTTTTACATTGCTCTCAACCCACGCACACATTTTACAATATTCTCTCCCCTACATATTATCCGCCGCCAGCTGCCTAGCACCCTCCCACCGCGGCTTTATAAGACAAGGCAAATCACCTCCTCTCACCTCTTTCCCTTTCTCGATAGTAAACGAATGCAGAATACAGCTAACCATCAAGAACACCATCGAATCAGCATAATACCGCCCCGGACATGCCCTGCCATCATTCGATCAGCCTCCGTAAAAAGCGAAAGAACACAGCACTCACCGATGTCCAAACCCAAACACATACTCGCCCGGATCAAGTGGGACCTCCTCCACTTCTATCGATTTATCAAAGAGAGGAAGGAACCGATCGGGGTTGAATTCGTCGGGGGAGTCGTAGAGGAGTGGGTCGCGGGATATTGCCCTGTAAAGTCATGATGAGCAAAGATAGAAGGCGTTGACGTGAATTTTTTGCATACCAAATGTTGGGGATAATAGTTGTATCGGAAGGGATAAAGTACCCATGGTATTCGTCGTCTTGCATTACCCTATGAGGATGCGCTATCCATCCCCGGCCGCCATTAGCGCAATCCAATCTAAAGAACCACACACGACTCACCAAGCGGCTCAACAGGCGCCCACCTCATAACCTCCCTCACAACCGCACACACAAACGGCATCGCCTCTCTATCCTCTACCGTCGGCAACCTTTCCCTCCCAACTACGGTATCGATCTCTTTCTGCGCGCGCCGTTGGACGAGGGGGTGGATAGACATGAGGTGGATGAAGTTGGTTAGGGTGTGTGTTGTGGGAGGTGCTCCTGCTGCTGCAGTGTAAGATTTTATAAGAAGGCGAATGGGAGGGACGAACAGGTGTACATGCTTCCTGCAGCCCATTTTACCAGTTCGGGATCTTCGGTTGAGGATTTGATGCTTGAAGAGATGAAGGAGGGGGTTTTATCTCCTTTTCTCTATTGATTTTCAGTATTGCGTTTGATAAGAGGGGGAAAAAAATTACAATATTTAGAAGGGTCCTCTCAAAAGGGACATTAACCATATCCTCTGCTAGCTTTCGCCCTTTCTTTGCAAGGTTCTTCCAAGAAGTGCCGGGAAGCCAGTCGGGAAGGTAATATACTATTTAATTGAGTTAGATGAGATGCGGTGAAAGAGGGAGGGGCTTACGGGAGGGGATGTAGTCTACGAGGTATCGACTTGGTGGGGTTGCTTTTTGAGCTGTGGAAAGGGCTTCTTCCGCGTAAGAGATTACCTATTTTTGATAAATACCACCCTTTGTTGGAAAAAAAAGACTCACTTTATCCTTCGGATCAACGATATCAAGTCCATAAAAACTCTTCCAAATCACCCTTCCCACCGCACTAGAAACTCGTCAGTATCAACCCCACAGCAAAAGAATAGCTGACTCACAATCTCACATTCTCAATATACCTGTCGGGATCATCAAGCAACGACCCAAGGAACTTGGACACCTCCCTCTGTATCACCGGCTCCAACTCCCCCGACACCTCTTTTCCCATCGTTTGATGCGTCAAGGAACGGAAGCGCATCCATCGATCGCCATAGGGGGATCCGGAGATGGTACGTGCCCATCCCATGCTGATGCTCATCAGCGGAGAGAAGGGAAGGAGGGAGAGAGGACGTACAAAACGTTAGCCATTGTACCTGTTGGACGGTCGGAGTATGTATCTGCTCGTCGTGTTAAGAGATCTATACATGTATTATAGGAGTTTAGGATGACGACGCGGTGGTTCATCACATTCGCTGATACAATGTCCGAGCCTACACGTTCTTTTTAATCATTCATTGCGAACACAAATATAAAGATGCCCACCATATTTTTCAGACCAAGAAGCAAACTCCACCCAAGGCTCTTTATTGCTCGTCGGCATCTCCAAGAAACTCCCAATAAGAGGAACTCCCTTCGGTCCAGGAGGAACGTTCCGCGTTTCGCGCCTTGCCCTGAGCCATTTGACGGTGACAACCAGCAGAAGGACAGCGAGTAGGGAGATCATGGTGTTGGGCTGGTAGGTGTTCGTTGAGGTAGTGGTTAAAGACTCGTGGCTGGTGAACTCGTCGCTACCCCGGGCTTGAGAGAGGAATATGATGCATTGAACGCGTAGTGGAAGCGACGCAGATAGGAACAGTGGAACATATTAGCAGATGATATGTTGACCCACTCCCAAGACCGAGGTTGGTACGGGCGTGATGCATCAGTGCGGCTAGATTTGAATATGCAGTTCATGGTTGTCGATTCGTGTGGCTGTGTAAGTCCCATTTTCGCAGATGTCGGGAGTTGCGGGCCGAGGCATACCACAGTTGGGCAAATGGGCTCGACTCAGATTGGAGCAGAGAGCTACTGCTTGACTCGGTACTAGACTTGTCAATCTTCGCAGGAGTGTTTCCCTCACAGCGGCGAGTTTTATTAGACTTTTAATTCTGGGGTACTGTCACAACCAGCTTGCGCGTAAAAATCATCCGAAAACAGACCATAATAGTACCCGCAACCTTGTAATGCTCGAATTTAGTGCTCGTTGGAACAATGGGGTAATCTACCTACGTAACAATCTCGGTATTTATTAAGTCCTCCGGC
>JASFDC010000205.1:0-12497 GCA_036937075.1 Mycocalia duriaeana | reverse complement strand
GTTTTTCTCTATAACTAGTAGGTAATTTGGTATAGTAATTTGATAGTCCTTGTCTACTGAATGGAACGCATGCAGTGAGACATTTTTGATAATAAACGGTTCAGTATTGATGTAGTTGGTTAAAGAGCAATCGCTTGTCTGAAGCAGAAGTCATGTGATTACAACGTTTTTTCTCTACTTTTTGCTTACATTGGCTTCCTGTAACCGCAACAGGTCACAAGCCCCCTCAATTTTTACATGGAAGTGTACCGTATGCACTAAGAGTTGTTGCCGCCACCATGAAATATCAGGAATACGAGTAACGGTGTCATAACCGGTAGTTCTGTGCTTCAAAATGGACCAAATGTCGAGGTCACCTGACATGTGGAATGCGCGTATCGCGCCTAACGGGCGAATTGCTGATTTCAGCTATTTTCATGTGTCATTGCACTAACATGAGGGAACATGAGCCTGGTCAGCTCGTGGGGCACACATTTATGATTGTGTATCATATTTCACACTACATAGTCATGATTCTGCTATGGATACTATTGGCACTGTAGACAAGCGAGATGGCAGAATCGTGCACTGCTGATTCTGCCGTTCCAAAACATCTGCACTGCTAAGCCAAAATGATGGCACTGCTGGCACGGCCCATGGCACTGCTGGCACTGACCATGGCACTGCCAGCACTGCCCATGGTTGGGCTTGCATTGACGTGATTCTGCTTGATTCTGCAGGCACTGCTCGGATTCGGGATGGCAATTCTCCTTGACAATGATCGTGCAACAAGTTTAGTAGCTGGATATAGCGATGATCGCATATTTATAATACCTGTTTTTTGGGTTGTCCTAGTTTCATGAGGAATAATTGTTTGAGCAACCAGTTAGGCGGATGTAGCGATGATCGCTTATCTGTGATACCTGTTTGAGAAACTGTTTTGCTGGATATAGTGTTGATGGCTTATACATCATGCATAAGCTGTACCATTTTGGGTAACAAATTAGCCGCATATGGAATTTTCTTGCATTTATGTTCTTGCCACTCTCCAATCCGACCGATGTCTTCCAAATTATTTAAACCATTGCTCATCTCTGCAGGACTGGTATGCTGCGGTTCACATCTGTAATCCACAATGGGAATAATTGTGTGCAATTCTCCTCTTAAACTTTAATAAATCTAATATTTGCCATCTGTTTTTAGAGTTTTGTGCAACATGTGTATCAATACTTCGCACAAGACAATCCCAGCAAGTCTGAAACATGGAGTGGACACGCTATGGCTACTTCACGGGCTAATCCTGCTCGTATTAGAGAACGAAAGCCTCCAATTCCAGTATTCAGTAAAACAGGTCAGCTTTTCTTTTTAAATCCAAAGATATAGACTAAAATGTTAACTATTTACAGGTCAACTAGTGCGATACATAGAGGTGGATTCAGAAGACGAAAATATAGATATCCAGCCAAAAATACAAGGTATTTTATGTTATTCGTAATTAAAGAGAGACTGAAAATTCATTAGCAAAAGTGGAATCCAAAGTATTATCATCTGAGCCATCATTGGCCAGTCGTGCAAAACCTATTGATACATCCAGCTTGTTGCTTGAAAATCAGGCTCCTATGGATTGGGATGGGTGGCCAAATGGAAGCTGGGAGCGCAATTATACCTATCAGGAGTATACCGATACGAACAAACTGAATTTTCACTGGGCTCATACTGTCAATGGGGGATATCGAAATTGCTCTAATGAACATGCAGAGAGATGGGAGAATGGCCAGAAATCGCAACGTAAATGCTTGGGTATAATCCATTGTGATAATCCCTTGTGCCATGTTATTACTCGCCCACATACAAAAGCTTCTGGAATAGACAAACAGCTTCGCAAGGGCTGCTTATGTGGGGCCAGGCTTACTCGAAAAAAATGCGATGTTGCTGCGCATTTATTCTCTTGGGAACATGGGGTGTACTTCAGGAATTTGGGATATCATTCACATCGCCGACCCACTCATATTCTCCATCTACTTCCTAACGAGAAGCGGAAGTTTGAGTTACTAGTTACCACTCATCCCAACTCTGGACTGGCCCAACTTATCACTGGTGTTCCTGGGATACATGGTCCTGGTGAATCAGTGGCAGATATCTCAAATGTTCTACTGAATGCGGAGAGAGTTAGCAAGGAGCGTCAAAAAATTAAACGGGGCCAGAATAACCATGAAGATTTATTGAAAATATTTTCGGATTTCGAGCATTCGCACCCAAATTTTATTGTTCATACAAACATTGGAGTGGAAACTGTAATTTCCTTTCAGACTAAGTTTATGCGCTCACAGCTTGTTAAAGACGAACGGTTGGATCGCCCCATTAATGGTCTCGTTAATGACGCTGCTCATGGCTGGTGGGCTGAACGAAATCATCTTCTTATGGTCACCTCAACATACTGCCCAGCACTTTTATGCTGGATTCCTGGTGTAATGTCATTTACCAATGGTGCTAGCGCTATCCATTTCCAATACCATTTCCACGCGGTTATTTCTAGCATTGTCTTGGAGGCAGAATCACGAAATATTCCTATAGTGGATGATCTATTTGCAGGGGTTAGTTGGTTAATCTTTATACTTGCAGATATTTATAAATTCTAACTGTGCGCTCTTCATGATAGGTTATGGATTTTAGCGAGGCTGAACGGTTGGGCTTTATTAATGCCTTTGTAAACTTTTGGGACAAGCGCTCAGGCGAGACCAGAACCCGTCAGGAGCTTCAAGTGGCTGCTGAGCGTCTTCTCAGGGGTTGTAGGGAGCATTACCGTGCTGGCGTAACTTGTATCAGCAAGATTAATGCGATTGTTCCTCCAGAACAGGCTGATACATTCAAAGAGCGTGCTATGGGTCTGCTGGATTTGAAAGACTCGCATGAATTTCGAACACAGGCTGCTATGCTTGTGCGCGATTATCCTAAGTTGGATGATTGGATGGCATGGTGGTTGCGCCCCGCCCATGCCCAAATGCTTTTTGAATCTGAAAGGATGATGGATACTGATATTTGGGACTCTATTCCTGAAACCACCAATGCTGAAGAATCGCTGCACCATAAAATATACAAATCCTGTGGGAAGAATCACCCTCTTGTTGAAGGTTTTCATGCGCTGCACTCGTTCTGTTATACTTTTGAACGAAAGTATGACGCAGTAAACAGTAAGTCTTGCTGCTTTTTTATAGTTTATTTTTATTCACATAGTTTGTATATAGTTGGAGTACCTATTCGATATGGTCAGGCTGAGTACTGGAAAGTCAATGCAGAAAAATTCGGTCGCACTAAACCATCCCAAGCAAAACATACGGCTGGAATAAAGTACAAGAACGATGGCCGTCCACCCGATACCGTTAAAGCATTGGTGCTGAAGAAGACAAAACCATTGAAGCAAGGGAAGAAGAAAAATACAAAAGATATTCTTCTCAATCTTGGACCACCAGGGTATAAATGGAAATCTAATTCATGCTGGTTGGATACATCGCTTCAATTGCTATTTGTTGCCTTTGTCCCCTTTTTCAAGGAGCTTAGTCCAATATTTATGTCTCTACCGGAAGAATCTGGGCTACGACAAACTTATTTACATATCCTTAGTCGTGATACCATGGACAAGGAAGCCCCACCCCATAATGCTCCTGCAATGCTTGGCTCCCAGAGAGATGTGATACGGAACATGCTCTTCAATAAAAAGGTTATCCAATCGAAAACGGCTTTTGAAGGTCTTTTTGTAAGTCTGGCTTATATCTATTATGATATAAATAAATGGCTAAAGAATGGTTGTAATTACAGGGCTGGTTACAGGAGCTTATTCGCACTGCAGATAACGAGAACACTTTCCGTCCTTTAGCATTGTTCGAGTTTCTCTATGTGGAATTGCATATGTGCTCTGGATGCGATGCAACTGGTGGTCCTCACATTCAGATTACCAGTCTGCCAATTCGACAACGGATTTTTCAGCTTTGCTGGGGAGATCACCAATGATTTGGTGGAAACTTTGCCAGATATTTCTCTAGCTTACTGTCAATTGATAAAAAGGCTGAAAATGTTGCTTGGGGCTGCTGGCGCACCTACGACTCAATAAAGCTTTGTGATGGTCCAAGAATGGATTACAGAAAACTAGTTGCTTCGCTCCCCATGCTTCTTGCCATTGAAGTATCGAACGAGGAATTGGGGTTTGGATCACTGTTAGCATGGGACTTTCCTGCTACCATTTATCCCAATGGTGAAGATGTTGGGATAGAAGTTGGGCTGATCTATGACCTAGTGGGATATGGCCTTGTCGGTCTAGAAAGCTCTCATTTTATTGCGCATTTTGCCTATCCTGATAAAACACCAATTTACACCTACGACGGGATGCAGTCTGGTGGGTTCTCCGTCATAGAATTGGACGCAATGTTCGATTCCCATATGGTTGGAAAGGACATAAAAATTCCTAATGGATTTGCTGTCTATGAAGCTGTATATATTCTTCGCGGCGGTCTACAGGCTCAGGATTATTTCCATACTATGCGGACAAAGGCTCTAATGGAGAAGTATAATCTTCGTTTCACCTCAACCACCCTTGACAAATTGACACCCGTGCTTTACGACCAACCAGGTCATTTTAAAATGAATCCTAAGGATCGAATTTGGCTCAGAAATCCACTCAACAATTCTCTGACCGAGTATATATCTTCTTTTCTGCCAGTCAAGTTGCCATCGCGTGGTTCTCCTGAATCAGAGGACGAATTACCACCTGCTAATTCTTTGTTCGCTCCCAGGCCACAGAGCAATTTTGGAAGGCAATCGCCTCCTCTCTCACCGGCAGCATCGCTTCCCAATATTGTTTCTTTGTTGCCTCTGCCTGATAATGAAGAAGAGTCACTCCCGCATTCAACAACTTCATCTCTTCCCGACTCTCTATTCGATCTTAATTGTCGCTGTGGTACAAAGGGAGACGGTAATATATTTTATGCTCCAATGTTACATGGAGAGGCCATACAATGTGAGCAATGCAATGCCTGGTCACACATCGCATGCCAACGAGAAGGAAGGGCAAGCAACCTCCCAGAAGAGACCGATTTTGTATGTGACAAATGTGATCCTGCCTATATTCTTCCCAAAAAATTTAAGGCTCTAACTAAAGTTGAGAAACAACAGTGAGTCCTACTTTGTTATATGGATGGGTATTTATTTGCTTAATGCTATTTTTGCCTTAACAGAGAAATGGAGCTGCGAACAAAGATGGATCGACCTTTGCAAGATCGGTTGTGGTATGTTATTTCCACATCATCTTTATTTAATTGCTGAAATATCATAGGTCTGGACGGGGAGCACTCGCTCGCCATGGCAATTACTGGTACCCTGTCCGTCTAATATTAAAGAAGCAAGATGGATGGATAGTGCGATGGTGGCGAGGAAATTCCTTTGCAGAAGAGGGGGTGCTCCCAGACCAAACATCATTTATGGCTACAGGGAATATAGTTGACTCACTATGGATGGATTCTCAAGGACGACGACTTATTCGTGTAAGAGATTTAGCCATTTATATGTTTATTATGCTAACTGATTATAAGCTAGGAAAGTGGACGCACTCGAACCAAGTTGAAACAATAGAGGATATGCTTATAGATCCAGCATCCATACCATACTCCGAAGCAATTGATAAGATTCTTTCACCAGAGGTTGACGTACTGAAGAAAATTTTAAAACCAGGTAGCAAACTTGGCAAGGAAACGATCCCAGTAAAGACTTGGCTTCAATCAAGACGAAAACCCCTTAAATCAACCGTTGTTCCCTTTGTTGGACCGCTTTCAATTAATGAACGGCTACAAATTGCAAACTGGTTTGAAATCCATGTTGCAAGTGGCGACACGTCTATCAGAAACAAGTGGCTTGGACTTTACCCCATTGCTCATGCCTACACCATTTACATTGCCGCTCAACTCCTCTCATCTGATGCCAGAAACAAGTCACTGGACAAGAGTAAAATTTTGGAAAAAGCTTGGGTTGTTCAATATAGTGCAGTACCCTCAGGCTTCATTGGTGTCGATGTGGACAAGGAATGCTTAGCACGTCTAGAAGAAGAGATGTTCGAGGTTTCAGAGAGGGCTGGAGATGCAGGTCATTATCAATGGGGCCTTGATGCAGGGGATCATCAGTATTGGGACCCCTATCGCGATATACCTGACTATTGGATACAAGATGGCTATGATGTAGATGATGAAGAAATAGAGGTAACAAATTTATTTTCACCCATTAAAATGATTGCTAATGAATCATTCCTAGAGAGGACCACAGTATGTTACTAATCCGGTTCTTCCAAGGAAGCTCGAAGTCAGGAGGCCGCAACCTAAGCCACGTCCTCTACCTAAGAAAGAATAGTAGCAACGGTAATAGAGATACTAATTTGCTCAAACCATTCCATTTATTATCCCAAAATTTGCACTGCATGCGTTCCATTCAGTATACAACGACTATCAAATTAGTATACCAAATTACCTATGTATCGTTAATTCACTCAAACTATTGTTATTTACCAACTTCATCGATACCGAACCGCTTTTTATCAAGAAAATTCCAATTCCTGTGTTCCACTAAGTAGACAACAACTATCAAATTAGTATACTCTACCACATTACCAACTAGTTGGACAGAAAAACACCAAATACTCGCGAAATCGCGAGTCTAACAACTTTAGCAATGCTTTTTTGATCAATGTATTGCTAATTCACTCAAACCATTGCTATTTACCAACTTCATCAATACTGAACCGTTTATTATCAAAAAAATCTCACTGCATGTGTTCCATTCAGTAGACAACGACTATCAAATTACTATACCAAATTACCTACTAGTTGTAGAGAAAAACACTAAATACTCGCGGAAACGCGAGTGTGACAACTTTAGCAATGCTTGAGTGATCGATCTATTGCTAATTCGCTCAAACCATTGCTATTTACCAACTTCATCAATACTGAACCGTTTATTATCAAAAAAATCTCACTGCATGCGTTCCATTCAGTAGACAAGGACTATCAAATTACTATACCAAATTACCTACTAGTTGTAGAGAAAAACACTAAATACTCGCGGAAACACGAGTCTAACAACTTTAGCAGTGCTTGAGTGATTGATCTATTGCTAATCCGCTCAAACCATTGCTATTTACCAACTTCATCAATACTGAACCGATTATTATTAAAAAAATTTCACTGCATGCGTTCCATTCAGTAGACAACGACTATCAAATTACTATACCAAATTACCTACTAGCTGTAGAGAAAAACACCAAATACTCGCGGAAACGCGAGTGTGACAACTTTAGCAATGCTTGAGTGATTGATCTATTGCTAATCCGCTCAAACCATTGCTATTTACCAACTTCATCAATACTGAACCATTTATTATCGAAAAAATTGCACTGCATGCGTTCCATTCAGTAGACAACGACTATCAAATTACTATACCAAATTACCTACTAGTTGTAGAGAAAAACACCAAATACTCGCGGAAACGCGAGTTCTAACAACTTTAGCATGTTCTGAAATGCAATCACATTAGTGTTTCTAACATAAGGGCTGGCTTATTGTTGACATTTTCAATCCCAAGTCCCATTTTTTCATGGTAATTACATAGTTCTGTATTTACACACTTATGTAGCACTCTTATGTTCCTAATTACAGGCATCTTTATCCCACTTTTTCTACTCCTACTATCCGACTATTACTTATCTTGCCACTTGCCAGTAGCTACATGATACACCTCGCTTCAGAAGTGCTTGCACTGCCCAACTTTTCGTATGCACTGCCCTATAATGAGTTTGCACTGCTCCATCAAAATATGGCACTGCCACATCAATAAAATCGCCTTAAGCGATTCTGCCGTGCACTGCCGACTTCATGTTGGCACGGTAAAAAACCAATGCCCTTCTTTTCGGACGAATCCTCAACAGACTCATGAGCAGGTCTCTTCTTTTTCCCTCCCAAAGCAAAACCGTAAATGGAGACCGGGTACGAGACCTCCTTCAACAAGAATTTCTTCTATCCGAACTTCTTCTGTCTTCTTAAAAGACCACCTCGTGCTCCTTGATAATCGCAACCACGACCTAAAAATGCTCTCTTGTTTCACCTTCGTCTTCTCCCATTCACCACGAACTAAAAATGCTCTCTTGTCTCACCTTCGTCTTCTCCCATTCTTCATCTTGTTCCCCTGCACATATTCTTCCCAGCTCCTATCGACATCCGAAATTGACTTTAGCTCCTAAGGTAGCACTTCGGCATCGCGTAGGAGTGTTCTGGATTTACATAGTGGGGCAGGTGCTCCAGCGGTCCCTAGTGTTTATCCTACCAGTAGCCACAGTCCGTATCCGAACTCTGAAGCAGCATAACACCTGATGCTTGGAGATTGTCCCTTGAATGCATCATTTCAGGATGTCGTTACCGGTCCTACGCAGTCACCAATATTCCGCCACCAACTTTATCGCATGTAAAGGCAAAATCTCCCCCGCTCCACCTTCTGCTGATTCCTACCCGCATTCCACCTGCTCCTTATTGTTCTCCTGTTATCTTATTCGCTATCCTGTCGAAAATTCACTTTGGCAGAGAAGCACGTGATCTTCTGGCAATACGTTTCTTTCAGCGCAGGAATGGTCTCAGCAGCAAGCGGGGGACGCGAAGGGAAGATTCCCGATGTCCCTTAGTAAGGTACATCTTCCTCACCTAATGCCTCGATCTCATTATACGCTGCTGCAGCCGACACATCATGGTGGGATGGTAGTGCAAAATTGCGAGCATGCGCACCTGTAATACCTGTCTCCTCCAGTAATTCCTCCAATACTACCATCAGTTTGCATTTACATGACAGCAAGGTCTTATCCCATTCGTTGAAATCTTGTAAATTTCTTGCTCACCGTATAGCTGCGAGGCCGTGATATCTTAGCGCTTTGATAGAAAATCTACGGGATAGGACAGTAACGCATTGGATGGCGGCGGTATATGGCGGGAAGCCATCACTCCGAGTAGAAGTTGTCAACGTTGACCTTAAGCAGCACTACCATGCTTCATAACTCCTTCCGATTTTCCATGAACCTAAATAACTCTCATAGCCCGCATGGCTCCATATGTTCTAGATGCAATAACAGTAGCTTGTCCAGCGTTCGTCCAATTTGTCCCGGAAAGCAGCCTTGAGCACGTCAACTGGAGGTATGAGGTGGCGGGCGCGTATGGTCCGGTTTGAAAACTTCACTACGCATAGCGAGAGAGGAGAAGCTCTGGGACAAAAGGGAGTTTTTTTAACGGCTCTTGCCACCATTTCTTCGTTGTTGGCAACTTTGGAATCTTTTTGACTGAGACACAGTCCTATTCATCCCTTCTGCATTATCTTTCTAAACTCAAAATTTCTTAATCATTTGGGCTATTAAGTGCCTTGCCTGGAATTCGTTCGGCCAGCGTACACACTACTCCCTACCTAAAATAACATCAATAGTAACATCCATCACCTTGCCATTCCCGCAGGTGTCAACACCCCTTCCCTCAGGACCGATCTTCTCGACACTTGCGTTCTCCGCATACGGTGTAATCCTCAAACTTGAGAGAACAAGAGTGAGCAAAGGTGAAGTGTGCGTTATATTGCAAGCACGTGATGGTGGATTTAGCATTTGAATTTGCAAGAAGATGAGGTGCATGGGTGCGAAATGATATATGTAGAAATCGCGATAATGTCTCTAATCACTTTATCTCCCTCGGGACATTGGACTGCAGAAATCTGTGTCACCCGACGGAAGGACGTGAAGTAGGATAGAGTAGATGTCAAGTTAGGCGCCAGACTGACTACCGAGGCTAAGGGTGGGATTAAGTGGCATGGGTAAATGCTGCGTTGTTAATAGTTTGGTTGCGGGAATCGTGTGTTACACCATGATATCTCGCTGTGCTCTTCAGACGTGAGTACCAAAAACTTTATCAAAGGTGCCACATGCGCCATAGACAAAAGATGTCAAAGAAATGCTGTTCAAAGAGGGTATTGCTCCGGAGTTAATCAAGGTAAACGAGATAAACATGAAAGATAATGAGTTTATGCAACCAGTACAAATGATAAGTAGCATACTGGAAGTGGGCAGATACTCCCCACACTTTAAATAAATTCTGAGAAGAAAAGGTAAAGGGGTCTCCAAGCTTTTACGTCCTGACCCAGGGTAGTGGTTGGCAAGGGTAGTTCCTCTCCCCTTGGGGCCATTTAAATAATTCCAAAAAAGAAGCTCTTAAAATTTGACTTACAGGGGCCCTGCAGCAACGCTAGATGGATCGCAGCACGTCCACGCGTTTGAGACGATCAAATAGTCTATGAAACTCGTCATCTTTATAAAAATCTCCTTTGTATTTACTTATAGACACTCTGCAGCAAGGACCCGCTCACCGTTGCGCAAGTAAGGTAGAGGCATTGACCGTGCTACCTTTTGAAGCTGATTGAACGGCATCCGAGTAAACAATATATACTTTCCACCATTTCGATAGATTGTTGCCTCATCATAGTTCTACTTCAAAATATGCATATAATGTTTCAACAAGCATCAGCTGTCCTGAATAAGGTGAAAACATTCACACTGGTACACTGGTAAAGCATGACTTGCTGTTTTTCCGGCACTAGGCAAACGAAGAGCTACTTAATTTCGGTCTTGGTTCGGATGGAAGAAGTAAAACTGACCAATAACCGTTCGCACGCTGATAATGGTAGCGTATACCAACAGTTATATTCTCTAGTTATAACTGTCACATAGTATCATTTTACATGTTTCAACTTTACACGTGCGTCAAAGAACTGGCTCTCTGTTCATCTTGAGTGCATATAAAAGAGTTCTAACTTCCCGCTTTGGCTGAAAGACGATAAGGTGTTGCTGAGGGCTGATTCCTGCAGCGTCGCAACCAGCCAATTTAGGAATTCTATTATAGTAAATCAATCCCTACATGGTTTTCGTAATGAAAATGACATTGTTGGACAACGATTTACCTAATGAATATATTCTCTTGGAAACACATGTATGAGTGCGGAAATCGTTTGCCAGCTGGAAAAAGAATTACCCCGAGTATTTTTAAATTCTTGAGCGCCGTTATAACGATTTAAATCCTGAAGCGGCACTGCTTCCTGTTAAGCACTGATTTTCTTGCACGGTCAAAGATAAGAAAATGATTTACTCATCAAACCATGTCCCTTACTGCACTTCCTTACCTTTTCCCCTATCTTCCTCCATCCACCGTCACCATGAGCAGTCTCGCCCTCCAGGCATCCGCCCTCAACGGCACCGAATACGATCTTTACACTCATGCTCTCCTTGATCTATCAGGCGTTGACAACAAGTCAACAGCTGATGGCGGAGAGGATGCGTATTTCGAGAGGCTCAGTGTCAGCGTGCGAGAGACAAGAGCATGGTTGAGGGGAAGGTATGTCCATGTCAAACCGGAGCATATCGACGAGGTGTGCTCTTCAACAATATAAGCTCAACGTTTCGCTTTTAATAATTTGATTTCGCAATAATAGATTTTGAAGTTGTTTTCGCCTACACTTGGAGTAGAAGATATGCTTATGGGAGGGCAGTTCTTCGCTGCTCTAAGGATGGTGGTGCACGTAGAAGATGGCAAGGGCATAGATAAGGCTTTGGTCAATGTCCAAGGTATGTCGTTCTCGAGCGCTTTATGCCATAACTTATGGACTACGATTTTAGCCCATCCTAAACCGGGTACCCCTTCGCATCGCGCTTCCTCATCTAGGCTGGGTCTTATAATTCCAGAGGGCAATTCCGGATTGGCGAATAGATCTGCAGGTGATTATCTTCCGTACAATAATTGCTGTTGATCTAATTGTTTGATAGTGGCAGTTCAAGTGATCTTTAAAGCCGATAAAGCGCATGAAAAAAAAGTTATCAAATCTTTCCAGGTAAGCACAAGGTCATCCATGAAACACTACGCTACTAGTTCAACAGGAACTTGAGGTAGCGGCCCGGTCATTCACGGAGAGTGAAAAATTCCTTCTTCAATGCGGAGAAATTAAGATACATAGCCCAGAAACTTTCCAGTGGGTTTTGGATTATGCGGCACGGCTTGGCTGGCAAGAAGTTGTGATTGGTATTAAGCCTATAGATAAATAAATTCGTGCTTTTCAGCTAGACTTCACGATAATAATGCGGGAAAACAATAATTAAAGGCAATTTAATATTTACACTTGGGATGCTTGACTTACTTCAAATGCAAGCGTCACGCCAGGATGTCTGGGGTGCTATTAGTCGCGATTTGGAATACTATGATAGAAAAAGCTGTGCCGGACCATATCCGAACTAAGTTAGTCCAAATCGGGATTAAGTATTCCAAATCGGGAGTAAATAATCCAAATCGGGAGTTAGTATTCCATATCGGGACTGATAGCACCCCGGACTAGTGTTGCCACCAGTGTTGTCAAGACCTAAGGTCCGACAGGGTCGGTCGGTGGATTAGGTCAGAAAAGGGTCAAAAGGTCAAAAGGTC
>JASFDC010000204.1:0-12505 GCA_036937075.1 Mycocalia duriaeana | reverse complement strand
CTACAACGGCTGTATTGCGTTATACCGTGTTCAGTGCCACGTGATGATCTCCTTCAAATAATGATAAACGCTAATCTAATCTCTTCATTCCACAAGTAATCTACCAATAGTTTATACCCTCACACTTGCCTCCCACCATGTCTACAGAAGGCCCCAAACAGCTCATAGTGTTCGATTTCGACTGGTAAGTACAAACTACCAGATATCCTCTTCAGCTTCTCACCTGTCTACAAGGTCGATGGCAGATCAAGACACAGACCGATGGATATTTGAAGTCCTCGCTCCTGATCTTCGTCGCAAAATGAAGACTCTTAAGGATGAAATCCAATGGACCGATCTTGTGTAATTAAAAAACCACTCCTATATGAGTAATTTTTTTTACCAATATCAAAGCGCACAATCCCTTCGTGAATTACACGGTCGGGGATTCACCAGAGAGCAAATCGAGGGTGCGCTACAAATCATGCCTTTTGTAAGTAATTGCATTTCACGTATTGCTATTTTTCTTATGGTATTTAGCATCCGGCTATGGTGCGGGCTGTAAGCGATCTTAAAGCCAAAGGAAACACCATATTTCTCTGCCTCTCAAATGCAAACTCAGTGTTCATCTCCACAATTCTCGAGGTGAGAATTATTTACAACGTCGATGCTCATCTAGTGCAAACAAAGCTTGTCAGTCTAAAGGCCTGCAAAATCTCTTCGAGGAAATAATTACAAATCCTGCGGAGTGGCAATCTTCCGGTCTTTTGAAGCTTTCGAGGAGGATCGATCCAAATGGAAAGCAACATGGATGCAAAGTTGGCTGCAGCCCGAATATGTGCAAAGGTGAGGAGTTGGAAGCATTCCTTGCGAGGCAAGCACAAAATTTCGATCGTATTGTGTACGTTGGAGACGGAACCAATGATTTCTGCCCGATATTGCGTCTCCGGAGGTGTGTTGTCTCAATCTATTAAACCAATGTTGTTAAAGAGCATTTTGCTTTGATAGTCAAGATTCTGTATTCTGCAGAGTGCACCGTGGATTGCAAAGGCGCATCGAGCATGAAGGCAAGAAAGAAGGGTTAAAGTGTAAGGTCGAGCACTGGGCAGGAGCATGGGAAGTAGAGGAGATGTTCAGCAGACTCTAATCTTGAAATAGATAATCTCATGCTCTCCCAAATGCATGCAGATGGTCATAAATTACATTAGAAATGTAGGAACAAATGATTGAAAAACTTTTGATATCTTTCTTGGTGAAGAGGTGCTGCTGATGCTAAGAACATCCTATTGCAAATGAGAACAGAAAATGTGTCAGGCATATAAATTGAGTTGCAGACAAGGATTGCAAAGAAGATGATGACAGAAATGCTGATATGGAAAATTCAAACGCAAGAAAAAAAAAAAGATCCCTTCATCGAGGCCAAGTATCAATTCCAGTCCCTCTTCTTGCATCCTTATTAGCAAGATGCGGCTGCTGTCCTTGACTGCTTTCAGGCGCATTGAACGGGTTGCGCTGCTGCGCTGGCTGACCGGACGTTACTACGCCAGCTCCGTAGAAGGAAGGGGGTACGGCTTGCGCCGGGGGCTGCACATGCCGTGCTGCTGTAGGAGTTGAACCTTGATATGCTTGATACTGGTCGGGTTGCATTGGAACATACATATTGCCAATATCTGTTCGGCGATCAAGGGAGTCGAAGGGTGTGGTGGTTTGGTGCTGCTGAGGTTGTCCATAACTTGCAGCGTACCTGTTTCCACTCGTAGTGGCATTGCTGGAATAAGCCTGGGGAGGACTGGATATTACGCCAGCGTTCCCGAATAAGGCTCCTGACCCATCGCTGCGCGCGGCAGAGCGCACACTAGACATCACGGCGTCTCGTCGATTGTTGTTGTCATCATCAACTATTATCGTCTGCGGATGATATGCATGACCTAGCTTAGATGGTGGCGGTGGATATCTATTATGTGAAACAGCTCCCCAGTTCGCCACTCCTGAGGCAGCAGCCATCTCTGCTTGCTGCTGCAAGAACTCCAGCTGAGGATATGGTTGAGCTGCAGCCGGTTTTCCTGCTTGTCGCCTCTCCCATTCGCGCATGGCATCATCACGATTCAAAACCGGTGTCAAAGCATTTCGACCGGCAATTACGTCTTGGTTCATGTGTTGCAAACGCGCCAACGCGGGAGGTACAGCAGTGTCCATCTGATTGATAGTGTTGGCTCGAGCACGAGCATTTGGATTGGGATTGTATGAGTTACTTCCAGCACCAGGATTCAAATGGGCAGAATTCATTCCCGCGCTCTGCCCAGAAAATTGTGACGCTGAACTAGTACCCGAAAGTTGCCCAGTGGAACTCTGATGTGACAGCCGGTGCCCCGACGCCGTCGAAGACTGAGAATTAGCATATTGGTTATGCTGTGGAGACTGGTATTGGGCATTAACTTCTGGAGCTCCTGAATAAGCAGCAGCAGTTTGCAATTGTTGCTGCTGCTGCTGCTGCTGTTGTGATGCGATATTGAGATAAGGGTTTCTGTAAGCGGTGGCCGCTGCTTGGGAAGCAGCTTGAGCCTGAGCTGTATATGCTTGGTGCTGTGCAAGGTGGTGGTTATATGAAGCAGCATCTTGGAAGGCTCGCGTGCCTTTCGGCTGCGAAGGTACTAGTCCGCCGTACGGGCGTTTAGGGTCACCAGTGATGCTGGTCGCGGGATTCTGCGACACTGAGCCACTGATACCGTCAGGCTGGAAAAGAGAATTATATGAACAATGATAGAGATATTTTATAAGATCAGCGTACTACAAAAGGCTTGTTGAATTTCTCCCCCGTTATGAAAGGGTGCAGCCTAGCTTGTTGAGGTGTCCATCTTGTGACGGGATTGAGGTTGAGAAGTCCTTGACAAAAATCAATGAATGCCGCTCGATTATTTATTTCTAACGTAACCAAAACATTAGACTCGTATTGTCCAGATGCTTTATGACGCCCACCTTTCTCAATCTCCTGGCCCTGTCTGGATGACTTTGAAGTTGGCATCGGAGCGGTGTTGATGATATCCGGCAATGAAGTAGCCTTAAAATACTGCTTCCCTGGCTGCTCATTCGTGTTATGTTCCCTCGAGTATTGCTCGAGACTCTTCAGCCGGTACTTCTTTTCGTTTTGATTCATATGGGGATTATAAACCTCAATTGCGTCAAAGAACTGGTTTGTTTGCTTCCCTGTATTTAGCATACTAAGGGGCGGCATTCTTAAATTGGCAGAGTCAGCACAAACATATTCTCGGAAGCACACAATTACTCACCCAAGCATTTCAATGATACGAGTGAGCTGATTGTATTCGCTGGTTCCAGGGAAAAGAGGCAATCCCAAGAACAACTCTACTGCTATACATCCTAGTGACCACATATCGATAGCTGCTGTGTATGACATCCCAAGAAGGACCTCAGGCGACCTATAGAAACGTGACTGTATGTAGGTGTATACAGTTTGTCGTTCGTGGCATGCCGATCCAAAATCAATGACTTTGATTTGAGGTGACTGTAGACTACCGGTGCCATGTTCTAGTTAACCTGCTGTAAAAGAGGCATTTGCGCACTACGTCACTCACGATTTCAAAAGGATATTCTCCGGTTTCAAGTCACAATGAATTAGTCTTGCCTCCTTCAGAACGGTCATAGCATCTAATAACTGAGCCATGAAAACTTTGACCAGCTGTGTGCTGAGTCCTTGGAACTGATTTTGTTTGATGAGCTCATAGAGATTTGATGAAAGCAGCTCAAAAACCAAGCATAAATGACTGCGATGGATGAAAGAATCTCGAAGACGAAGAATATGATGCTCGTCATTTGGATCAGCTTGCTTGTTGAGCTAAATGGGGAGAATAGGTTTAGCCTCTAGGTCATACCGTAAGTTTAACTTACCAATTCCAATATAGTCACTTCCATCATGCTCTGGTTAAAATAGGCAGGCTTATTCTTCACAACTTTTACGGCCACAATCTCGTGCGTCTTCATGTTCTGACATTTCACTACCTGGCCGAACGTGCCCTGGCCAAGTATATCCAGAATCAAGTACCTATATGACTAAATGAGAAAGAGCCAGTCAACAACAGATTCGACACGCACTTGTGACCTTCTTCCGTGCCTAGCCAGTCATTGACATAAAGAATGTAATCATAATCATCGTTGTCGTAACCCTCGTTATGGGCGGGTTTACTAGGTTTTGTCAAGACGCGCCTAGGATTATGTGTCGATTCATATCGGAACTGCGAATTGCAGATGCGATATGTATCAAGGATATTGGTGGTAAGTTGCCTCAGTGGCTAACGTTCTTTTTTAGTATACGCATGTATCAAGCAAGATTTACGTACCGAGAGGTAAGTACCATCGCCTCCCATTCGCCGCCCTGAAGCAGGAACATCGACACGAGGCTGCAGGTCGTGGACGCTCCGCACTCGATGAAAACCAGACGCCCGTCTCTTTGGAGGAGGCCCGTCTACCATCATGGACTGATCCTGAGGATAATATTGCGACCCAGGATAGTTCAGTGGAGTTGGAGGGTTAGAAACAGAGCTGTGCCGGGCAGGGGTCTGCGCAGATAAATGAGCTTGTGTCTGCGGAGGTTGCGGGCTTGCAGTGTCCATAGCGTATGTCGATGGATAACCACCAGGTGATGCAGCCGACTGGGGTGAGAATGGTGATGAAACAGGAGGGGTCATTGATTCAGTCTTAATATGCGCCGAATTATTCCGACTGTGCGACTGGTAGTTCGAAGGAGGATGGTTAGGGCCGCCGTACGAATAATTGGTAGTAGTTGGAGAGTATTGGGCTTGTTGCTGGGAGTAGGGATCTAGCATTGAAGCTGTACTTGGCGAGCTGGCTACAAAGGGTGAACGACCTGTTCGTAAAGCGGGGGAATTAGGATCATGCGTGGTTTGCATTCTCTTTGGAGGAAGATTTCCAGAGCCTCCATAGTAGGCATCAGAATAAGAATCAGCCGATGGCGAAGCTGCTATGTTGATAGCTGCACCCGATCCGGCAAGAGACTGGGGTTGGTAGCCTACAGAGGGGGAATAGAAGGAGTTTTGCGACGACTGGGGCTGTTGGCGCGGGCCTCCCATTGTTTGAACGTCAGTGTTAAGGGCAACTTCGAGATCTTCCGGTTGATGATGGCGGCGTGCTCGTGATGCCGAGGTGCTATTGGCGCCAGCGCCAAGCGAAGCACTGCGAACGAGCTGTGGCTGAGAACCAGAAAGATACTGGGAGGATCCTACGAGTTGATCCTGTTCGAGAAGCTGCGAAATGCGAGGCTGCCTAGATGGGCCGGTTGGCGACTGGTGCATGGACTGAGCGCGCTGCTGAGCGGGTGTTGCAAGAGCTTGCGGTGGGGGAGGAGGCCCAGAATAGAGATAGGAAGCCTGGGCAGCATGGGCAGCCTGTGCAGACGATGAGTGGGGATCAACGTGTGTCTGCCAGCGGGGGAGGTCGAAGCCTTCGTTGCTGTCGGGCAAGTACATATCGGGTTCTGACATAGTTCTGGCAGATAGTGATTTCACTAGTTAGTACAACGTTCGTGCAACAGAAATGCACGTCGCAAGAGACAATTTACCAGGGCAGTCTCTCGGTGACGCTTCTAAGCTACTAACCGTGTGTTCTCTAAGATGCAGAGGCCGCAGCGAGCGTCAAGGATGGGTAGGACCAGGAAGGCCAGACAATGGTGGAGGAGGAAAGGAGCTGTGCAAGGGGCTCAGGGTTGGTAATCGATTGCCACTAATTCCAACTTCCAACACGTCGACAATTCAAGCCGGCTCCGCCATTTCCCCTACCTATTTCTCCAGTGTAAACTCTTCCAATCGTGCAAGTTTACACAAAATTAATCTCATCTCTTGCATTTTCTGTCTACTTCACGCAAATTTTAGGTATCTATGTCTGATCTACAAAATGCATTTGCATCCGTCAACGTCTGCATTGCCAAATCAATTCCGTCCAGCTGCTTTTTCGAATTTAAGATGGCAATCAGAGGCCGCATGCCATCAGCCCAGCATCAGCTTACAAGTGGCATGGGTAGAGCCTTCTTAGATGCAACTTGCAAGGTATTTTCAGATGCTCCAGTATGTACGTTAGATCGCCAGACACGAACTTCTCGTCATTTGGCTGAATCTGAGTCCTCCATCGCCTGCAGCGTTTCCACTATACCCTTCTCGGCTTTTGAAATTAACTGTTGACCTTGCCCCATCGAATGAAAAGTGGCAGGTATGTCAATGGACAAGAATATCTGTTTATCGAACCGTTTCGCTACGTTCAAGAAAGAGGGCATTCAGCAAAACGTGTCGACATGGAGGCATGTTAACAACGCCCATCACGTCAATTCCCCTTACCTAAACGCTGCGCCATCGATAGCGCGACGTCTGAGCTCGATGATCGAAATAGGGAGGTAGCAGGCGCTATGGTTCCTGGCTATGGATCGCGCAGTGGACTCCGCTTAGCACAAAGATACAATGGGTCCATTTAAATTGATGAGCTCACAGTTCTAGCTGGCATCGCGCATGCCCAGTCTCTACACAAGTTGCCTTGTGAAACGGCCATTTCCGCTGGACCATCCACATCTGCCACTCCGACCCATATCATGTAAGAATTAATGAGCTTGGTGACCTGCAGAGCTAGGGAAGATAGAGATGAACCCGTTGAAGGTAAGAATTTGGTTTCTACGGATATTTTGTGTCCTGAAGCCATATTACAGACGTGAATATACGAGGATATGAATATCACTCAAAGTTATAATTAGTCGCCTGCTGAAGCTTTGTTGTATCGTGTATATTTATCACTTTGCTAATAAATAGGAGTACATACCTGCGTCGCCGCCGCCGGCTAAAACAACATACTCTTATAATGTACTGACAGTAATACTTACTGCAGGTACATAGCTGCTTTGTCGAACCCCTACTTCTTTCTGCATATCTCACTTTGCAAATGAGAATATAATCCATTAGGAACCGCTTCTGTCTACTAGACTATGTCGATTCAAGCTGTACCTTCTTCCTTAGGTCCCGATGGCGTTGTTCGCTGCTACCATAATGTGCCGGCTGCAAAGCGAGTGAGCCATACGGCGGCAAATCCTGACCGGTCTGTTATTACTTCATATATAGTGCTCTAATGGATTGATCAATCAAAAGGTTATTCTATGCGTGCTCTAAAGACAGACAAATCATGGAGAGGTGCAAATTCTTCGGCAAGTTGCCACTTACTAAATGCGTTTCAAGGATCCCGCATATATAACACTATATCCTGGCAGCTTGGGCGGATGAAATTCAGGACGGATCTCCAAGGACGCCCGAATCTACACCCCCGACTTCTCAAACTCTTCCTACCCAAGCTATTTATTTAGCCTCTCCAACTTCGTCAACGCCTATAAAAAGGCACCGAGAGCGAACACCCGATCTTCAGACCTATGCTATGGAGATGACACCTAGTCAAAAACGCTTCAAGATTATCGAAGATACACTTGCTCAACCGACTTCAAGAGAGGCTCGCAAATCAAATAATCCCTCTACTCATCATGGTGCTGCAGACTTGTATTCGCAGGACGTCACCGACGATGATCCGTTTACCGTTGGATCACAAGGGACCAGATCCCCGAGTAGCTCTCAGAAAAGTGGATATTTATCTTCCGAGCTCGATGGTGAAGGTGAAAATAATGCTGGGCCCTCCGTGCTGATGACTCCTCCAAACACTACTTTGAGACGAAAACTCAATTTCTCACACAATCCTTTGCTGCCTGCCGAGTCACCGACTCTAGATAAAGGGAAAAAGAAGGCTGAAGGAGGCTTAGGTTCTGAGTGGAAAGGAAGTCAGCCTGATTCGGTGTGTTTAAATTATTTGATACTTTCGCAGGTCCTGACTTATTTAACAAGCCATTGTCTAATTCGCAACCACGTCAATTGGCTACCGGCGAGATCTCCGCAGATTCGATCGCTAATATGGTGGATGAGCTCAACAAAGTCCTGGCATATGTTCGGAAGCTCGAGAGGAAAAATATCGCTGCTGAAAAGAGTAATGAAGCGAAATTGAAGCGAATCAAAGAGCTCGAATCACAGGTTGAAACGCAAGTTTTATCAGTATTTCTGTTGTCCTTCTATTTCCTGACTAAATTGAATATGGGCAGGCTTCGAAAGACAAGTTGCCACAGTTGCAGTTCCGAGACTTCGCAAACTTTATAACCAGGTGTTGATTCTCTTTTCTGATCAACAGGAACTTCTTATTTTCACGGGCTACCCTTTACACGGAAATGGAAGTTGTACATTACTCTTATTATCATTCCGAAATGTTTTGGTGCAGTAGCCAGACGCACGGCTTGATATTTTTGCTGTGCTATAGATAGCGCTATGTGTATTTTCTATTTGTGTTATTTTTCATGATAATGTTTGTTACTAGGTCTTTGTCAGTTGATTGGCAAACATCAGGAGCAGTAGCATGTTGCACAACAAATGATATGTAGTCAACCTGACGTTCCTCGGCAGATTTGGATCATGATTTCGACCAGCAACTGATCGAGCTTGATGAGATCGCCTAAGAGCAGTTACACAATTAAATTGCACACTATTGCGCGCCGTATTTACGAGCAGCTTTATCGTCGTAAAGCCAAATGACAGAGTGGCGATCGAAATCCTCTATAGAACAGAAGTATCGGATCTTTTAATTGTGAGCATGAGAAAGGAATTCAATTGATTCTTGTTCAGGAGTTGAAGAGAGAGACGAAAGATACTCCTCTCTAAGATCGTATGGTGGGTAAGCCATATGAACACGCATGGGACCGAGGGTACGTTGTGACACCACGCGACAGTTCGTCGCTATCTTCGTCTCAACGTGTAAATAGACGAGATTCGGCTAATGCAGATGTAGCACTGTTCTGTTGAGGCTATGTATTCAACGAACTAATTTTAAGCTACCGCTGCCTAACTGAAAGGGAAACATATATTATTTACTACTCAAGATGAGGAGTTGAAGTCGGGACTTACAATGATGTACAACCCCCAGAGACGTTTAAGACTCCGTGAGCTTGAATGAGAATAGAGTGACGGGCTCCAGCCTTCGAGGCTCCGATACTAAGCACTACATCTTCATAATTAATTTACATCCCAAGCATCTAGATCTGGGACTCACCTCGCTTATTAACCAGCATTAAACACAATCCATGTGGTGAACTTGCAGTACCTAGATGCTGTGCAACGCCGATATACCTATTGCGTCGTCGATAAGTATTCAGCATAAACTCAGCATACCTCTTCACATGCATTCAAGTTCCGAGAATTGACATTCACCGGTGGCTACTGCCATACAGAACAGAGATAAATGTACACCAGAAGCATCGCGTAGCCTAAATTCGGATCGACTTCGTCTCACGCAGTATTAAGGACACTCATGTCGACGTTACGGAAAATAGACGCGGGTTTGGACGGAATTCCGTAGATTGAAGAGTTTAAGATCTGACCCATTGACCTGGTTTCATTCCCAGGGAAGAAAAATGTCAGTTAGATCTACATTGGCCCTTCGTGAGAGTTAGTCCTCGGTTCTAGGATGTTTTCCTTGGTACCGGTACCAGAGATTGTTTCGAAATAACGGTATGAGAAAACGAGAGAGCTAAATTTAAAGAAGCAAATTTGTGAATTCTGGTGTTGACCAAGGCTCCGCAACGGCAAGCGAGAGTGGGATTGATGACCATCATACTACTCTGCACGAAGATAAATAGAGCAAGGCCAGACAATATACCCGGATTCGCTATTTCGAGTTCTTTACAATGCATTTAAAATCCAAATCTTCCCCGCAGTTACAAGGGAATAGACCTGCAAATCCGTTAATTGGGTTTGATGTAGAAGCTTAATTTTTAACTGTTGTGTTGAACATCTGACCGCGAATGCATGTGGTAGAAAGGCCACTCAGCTAAATAACATATACAACTGGAGCATACGTACATATTAAATGGCATATATGCGTTCAGATGGTAAATATATGCAAATGCGAAGCCAACAGATTCCAGGGCAATAAATTACGGGAGTGTCCAGCAGAAAGTTGTCCATGTTGCACAAAGATATGAAAGAAATTTGGCCTAACAAAAAAATACTTTCCTCCACCACAGCAAAAATCTTGTCCACCATCCTCCTTCCCATCCGTCTTCTCGTTCCTTTGAGCTAACCCACATGGTACCGGTGCCGAAGTGAATTAGTTTTCCCTCCACTTCATCGTCATCCCCTTCCTCAACATCGCGAAGCCGCGAAGCTGAGAAACGGGGTAAAGGCCGTCGCGAAACGAATGAAGGAAATAGCTTGAGCAAGTTTAAGAATTCGGGATTTGGTAAATCCGGAGAGGTCCAGACATGGAAGCACTCTTCATCTTCGTCGTCAATAGCATAGTCTCCAGTACAATTTATAGGATTAAGATCCTCTCCAAAAGCAGATATAGGGCTTGGTGGTTCTTCATTGTCCGCAGCAGAAATAGAGAGCCTGTTACTAAATCCAGCATAACGGGAATGTGGAGGCGGTGTGTCTAGAAAGGGGTCACTTGGAGCGCGAGCTCGCTTAGGCTGAACTGTTGAGGTAATAGTGGAGGAATTTGGAGCAGCAGAGAGGGGTTGTGACTGCGAACGAGAGTGAATAATGGAGAGTTTTCTTTGATTTGAGACCGGCAAGGGGTTCTTAGTTGATGACACTTCTTCGAAGCCCAGAACCTGTAAGCATGTTAGTGCGGCGCTGGTAAGGTAACTTGAGAAAATCTGACTCCTTTGAGAACGTCAATTGCCTCCAGCATAAAGTCCTTCCCACTATCGTACCAAGTACAGTTGTCAGCTTAGCGAACATATAATCGACTGATGCTTCTGGCTTACGCTGCCTCTTTGAAAACTGCATCGTCAATTTCCCATTCAATTCGATAGCCACCAGCACCGCCCAGGCTTTCAGGAATAACTTGCAAACGCATCACTGCCCAGAGCCTATAGACAGTACGATCAGGCCTCGGGGTACAATTAGGAGATTAGAAGCTCACGCTTCAAAAAAAGGCTTTGTCCCAGGCATTCCCATGGTACACCAACTTCTTAGGAACCGATCCAGGCGCTCATACCGCTCTATCATGCCAGTCAACCAAGTATGTGCTACAAATATAATCCCACCCTACCTTTCTGAGCTTCTTTACCTCGGGGATCTGATCTTGCATGAGGCATGAGGGATGCTCCGGGTTGCGTTGCGCTCAGGTGAGCTTGAAATTCTGCATGTCTGCGCGCATTAACAGAACGGTGATAGGCTGCTCGTATTGATGCCTGTAACCGGGAAAACGGGGCCTTCTGGGAAGGAGGTAGAGATGTCAATGTTTGGGTCATTAACCGTCCAGAGTTTTCATCTTGGTTATAATACCTAATATTCTCATTTTTTAAATTAAAAGGTGCAAACTATATTTCTGTTATATGTGCTTACCAAGCTCTACAGTACTCGGCAAACTGCTCCATCTCACTGGGCGCGGCACCTAACGGAGTGCCCGAGCGGTTACGGGCACTCGGGGGAGGCGTAGGCCTACCACTTCTCATGCCTCTAGACCGCCCTGAATACGGGGGTGATGATGGCGATGCTATGCGGCTTCCAGACTTAGGACTGGTAGGAGGAGAAAAAGTAGATGGGACGTCGTAAAGGAGAGTTTGGGAGTCATAGTGACTGCTAACGGCGGAGGAAGGGAGCGTAGAGTTTTCAAAGATGAGAGGCGATGGTGCCCTTTTTGTTCTGGGAGCTTGAAGACGATAGGAGGAACCTGACATGGTGGCGGAACTCCTTTAGGACCACCAATTTAACAAGATAGCGATGAGTGAGTGTAAAGGGCTGCCAGGATAGATAACTAAGAGGATAAAGTAAGTAAAATATCAATCGTAAAACATACAGCTTGACTTACCTAGAATATAGATCCTCGACAACGTCTAAAAGTCTATTGCGGGAGAGAGACGCAACGGTTTGGCGAAGCTCGGCAAGTGAGACCAGGTAGGTCACGTGGTACCGATCTCTAAAATGAAAAATCGCCTTATTTCGAAATTCAAATTCAAAATTCAGATCCCTAAACCATGAGCATGACCTACTCCGAGCGCGAACGTTGGACGTTCCAAGTCTGAACGAGTTGCCGGTGGGAATGACAGCTCACTCAGTTACACCTTTATCTTTTTTCGACTAGTATTGCCGGATGGCTATCGTTGCACCGTAGGAAGTGAAACTTACACAGCTGCACGGTGGCGCGTCTCCGCGATTCTCATCATTGGGGCGAAATTTGCATCGTCGGTCTCGGACGCGCTATTTACCGCAGAGTTCTTTTGGGCGCCGTTCTGGCTCATGTAAGATACGCGTCTCATGGGCTTCGGCACGGGGTACTGGCGGGGGCGGCATCTTGAATCACTTTGAGGGCTCACGACTGTACTTGGTGCTATTGCATTTCAGAACATGCTGGCTTTCGTAAAGAGTCTCTCGCCTCGTGTAATCAGATCATTTAAGCTGTTACTGCTAGTGGCTTTGGTTTATAA
>JASFDC010000203.1:0-12512 GCA_036937075.1 Mycocalia duriaeana | reverse complement strand
GCTAGCTTAGAGACGAAGCGACTGACTACGCGAGAGTCATCTACGGACGAGTGGACGTCAGCCATACAAGTAGGCAGCACGGGGAAACGCGTATCTCCCATGGCTCTTTCCCCTCCCCACAGCAGGTCCTTGCATAACGATCAGTGAGGAGAAATAAGCAAGAGTATCTCACCCTTCATCTTTCATCTCGGACGGACGCACACTGCGCTCGTTCACAGGGATGTTCTGATATCCACCTTCATGTCGCATTGAGGGTTGCTCGCGGTAATCTGAGGGCTCGGGTTGTTCGTAGGTCGGTATTTGCTGAGTCACAGGCTGGATGTATTGTTGTTGAGGGGTTTGCTGCTTTACGGGGGCGCTGGTTGCTACCGGCGGGTTATAGGTTTGTTGCTGAGGTTGTTGGGCAGCACCATTCGAGCTAGGTTCAATCTTTGATTGTGGGGCGCTTTCTGGGGCTTTTTGGGGAGGGGCAGTCGTTGAGGTCTCCTGTTCGGTCTTGGTTTCGAGCTCCTCGTTAGCTATGTCATTATAATCTTGCTCGTCGTTTCCGTAGAGATCTGAGGGGCGTATGTGTTAGTTTCTACATGTTTTGAAGAGTATAATGCACATACCGCCATAGAGGTCAGCATCGAGGTCAGACATGATGGTGGTTGAGGTCAGAACAGTAGTGGAGGAAGTTTTGTCTCGGCTCCGTCACGCTCATGACTGCGTTCGTCACCCTGTGACTGTGGTCACATTTATTGTTCCGGTCACATGCAAGGCGAGCGCTTAAGTCAGCGCTTAAGTGTACTTACTCTTTATATGACAGGGTTGTACTCATACTTTCAAATGCACCGGGGTGCAAAGTGCCACTGCAGACTGAGCTTTCCCCGCTGATACGTGCGCTATCAAGTGCGGCGCAGCTGCAAGTTCACTCTAGCTGCATATCATTCTGTTCAAGTTCCTGTTGACGCCCATTGCAGATGGACCACCAACATGATCAAATATTGTGCTATGCAGAACTCAGGAATACGAGAAGTGCTTCAGGATTACCTCCAGGATATCATGATGGAAATCTTCTCGTTGCTATGCAAACCAACAGTACTGAAGAACGATATCATTAACGGGAAAGGAGAATACATTACAGAAGAATTCAGCCTACTAATCCTTTCTTCCTAGGCAGCATTTGCCGTGCATGGCGATCAGTAGTCTGGTTGTCGTCTACTCTCTGGTATTACATCGTTCTTTCGCTGTCAAGCAACCTGGATAGGGTCAGCGCGCAGATTGAGTCTACTCCATAATGGATTGGACGCCGTGGTTCGCTTCCTCTCTCTTTTCATCTCACCACGGATGAA
The DNA here is from genome assembly GCA_036937075.1 of Mycocalia duriaeana. Lineage (NCBI taxonomy): Eukaryota > Fungi > Basidiomycota > Agaricomycetes > Agaricales > Nidulariaceae > Mycocalia > Mycocalia duriaeana. Next base: position 11,178 of record JASFDC010000203.1, on the reverse strand, counting down.
TTTATAACCGGAGAGGAATCTTCATGGTGTCGGATGGCTCCATTGGAAAACCTGTATATGGTTCTGGGATAGCTACGCAGAGCGATGGAGTGAACTCGGACTTGTCTATCCTTCAAATGAGGTTGTCCGATCTTTAGAAGATGTCCTTCCCCGCATGTCCAGTTACGAGCCAGCTCTTTTATCCTTCTCGATACGATCTCCATTTCATAATACGATAGAAACGGGATCGCTAAATCTCCGCCTATCAAGCAGTACCACCCCTCTCCTTTACCATGTTAATCTTGGGCGATTTATTATAAAAGACGTGCAATTGCCATGGGATCAGCTACGATCCTTCACTGCCGAGGAATATATAGTTTCTGGTAGCCAGGAGATTTTGCGCAGGTGCTCGAACCTTACGCAATACCGAATGATAGAAACTTTTGGTTTTGGTCCTGGTTAATCTAACATGGACGCGAGATCCCTGTTGTTGCCCAACACGACTTTCATCGAAATGTACCATTGCGAACTATCCCCGGTAGCCTTCTTGATGGTGCCCTGTACCTGTCCGGCAATAGAAAAAGTGGTTATTCACCAGGACGTGCGTATGAAACGTTTGGTTCGGCAAACCTGTTTACGCTTCTGGCCGAATTCATTTCTCGATCCTCTTCGCCTATTCTAAAGTCCATCTCATTAGCGCTCGGTTCGTTTGAACTGTTAGAGTCTGGAAGTGAAGATCTCATTCAGCGCCTCACAGTCATGCCATCTGTAGAAAGTTTTCGCTTTGCAATAATCAGCAAAGTACAAAAGGCTTCCTGAAATCTTCCTCGACTGTTTAGATCCAAGGATATTGACACCGGTGCTGCTTCCGAATTTGCGGCATTTCTTCTATGAGGGCATGGTGAATTTCGCACCTGAGAATTTTATCGACGTGCTGAAGTATCGACGGGAATATACCCCGCGGCTAAATTCAGCGAAAATTCTGTATTTCGAAGGTGAAGATACCTTTCAGATTACGGAGAAAGACAGACAAAACTTGAGGAATTGGCTCGCGCTGGGATGGATGTTTCAATTGTGTATAAAAGGAAGATACAGATAACTATAACATAGAATAAATATATATGTACTTCTACGGTGGTAAGTTTTTGCATTTATATATTTCCCAACTATATTTAGACGTAAGGCTAAGTATCTGTTTTCTGTTAATCCATGCAGTATTCAACTTTTAAAACTGCTACACCAATTGGGGAAGAGCTGCAACTATAAATAATAATGCCTCTTGTAACTCTCGGCTCTTTTTCCGAATTTGAGCGCCTGCTTCTCTAATTCTTAAGTAATATCAGCCGCGTGTCACTGGCATCTCAACCACTGCTTTGCCTTCAGCTTCATTCCTCATAGCTAGCATTCTCATCTCCAGGACGTGCCGACACAATGTCTTATTCTCGCCTATCTCCCCTTGCTTCCAAGGGTGTCTGCTCATATTATGCTTCGTCTTTAATCAGCGCGCCTCCGCAGAAAGTCTGGTCTGTTCTTACCGACCTCAAATCCTATGATGAATGGCAAGATTCCATCCTATCATGAATTATTCAAGCAGTAGTGACTCTTTCACGCTGTAAATTAGGAATCCATTCACGTAAGTATGATCTGAAAATTTCACACACTATCCGTTGTTCAATATACTACTTTGCTTTCAGGCGCAAAAATATAGTGTGTAACAATTTGAAAGTTCCCCTCGAAGACCAAACCCTAGCAGAAGGGAAATATATAACCTTCTCTGCCTCCTTTCCACCGACCCCGGCGGGCCATACACTAGGGAAGTCTCGTAAAAGCTCTGCCTTCGTCCGCATTATCACATTCGACCCGGGGAACTACCGTATCTGCTGGGTCAACGGCCACGAGAGACCTCGCTGGATACTTCATACCGTCCGCTGGCAATGCTTGAACGTTGATGAAAGTACGGGTAAGACGAAATATGAGACTGTCGAAGTCTTTGGTGGTATTCTCGCGTATATTATTAAATTCTTTTTTGGGTCTAAACTGCATGCGGGATTGAAGGCGACAGCTGATGCACTGAAGACACACGTTGACAACCCGTGAATTTTGTGTGTTGCCAGTATCGATTTTTGATCACTATTTGGATAATCTATTTTATCCTATTGACGTGTATGGTTACGACTAAGTTTATTTACTTGGCCATGGAATGTGCTCAATATCCCATACACCTCTACGCTGCGCTACTTCTTCCGTTTGATCCTAGGATGAGATTAGGTTAAAGAATAAGATATACTAATAGTAGAGCGCCTACCATTTGCCCTTTTGAACCGCATGATTTGGAATAATGAAGATTTCCAACTACTCAATCGAATGATATATCTAATTCTCCATTGCTGAATACGCGATAACAAACTGGGTTCGGGTGATGTCTGCAAAGCTGTTGCACTGTGTAGAGTACTCGGAGTCGCTGTGTACTGGATTGTGACTAACGTATTTAAGAAGTACTCGAGCTTACGAGTTTGAGGTACCGAATCTGCCGTGCCAACTTGAGGCTCGAGAAGCTTGGGAGGATTTATTTGTACATTCTCAGCAAGGCGCTGATAAAGAACCATGAGTAGCATGTAGACGCTCTAAAAATCAACTATAAATTAGATATAGGTTAACGTTAACCTTTGGCGCAAAAGAAATATTTACACAGAGAGCCATAATAACAAGGACCGGTAGAATTGTATAGAAGTCTGTTGGAGGATAAATTAAGTTAATGTTCGTCATAATTATGGATACAGATAAATAACCTATTGTTGCTCCTGATTATTTAAGGATGATATAAGTTAAGGCAGTGCATTTTATGAGCAGTTTATTACAGACCAAATCCGACCGGTGCTCCAGGAAGATTTTGTCTGATTGCCGTCAAAGAGAATACGGCTCCAATAGGTACCACAAACATTTCAGCGAACACTCGTGGCCGATCCCTCACTATCACTGTCGCAGCACACATAACTAAGAAGGCAGTTGCAATCAGCCCTGAATAATAAATACGTGAATAATGAGTTGAGACACTAATTTGGATATAATAACAGCGCCGGCTTACAATTCGCAATTGCAACCATAAAGACAAATACTCGTATTGCTTTCGAACGTTGTACTTTTAAAGCGATGTATAGGCGGCCTTCAAGGTACTGAAGAGTAGATTCAAGATGGACTTCGAAATTGCTATGGTTCAAAGTAATCAATTTTATAAGCGTAGTAAAACCAAATCTTATAAGATTGGAAGACTAACACTGCAATTCCAAACGTTCTTGTGATATTGGCGAAAAGTATATTTTTTGTTTCGTGGTTAAGTACATACACAGTAATTGGTGCAAAATACCTAGCGATAAAACCAAAAAATTATTATTAAACAACATTTGACAAGGAAACCGATACTTACTTATCCAAAGGATAATTCTGAAGAGTCGAGCTTGAATGCACTTCACCCCTTACTACGTCACCATTCGTAGCCATTAGCTTTGATATAGTCCTGAATACAACAAATGTAGGGGACAAGCAAGCCTCGGTAGTATTAAGTTGAAAGGCCGGTGCGTATGGTGGCTGGGCTGAATATGAGGGGCTGGTGCTGTCCAGAATACCGCTAATTCTGAAATTAACATTCATTGCTTAGACGTTTTTCTGGGAGATACTCAACGGGTTTACATAAATATCAGCAATGATATTTGGATATGTCCCACAATTGGATGCGAGTTCAGGATACCAATCAATTACAAAGGTCCTCAATACCGGATCAGCGGCAATTATCTCTAAACCAAACATAAGCTAACAGTTTCGTTAGTTACTAGCGAGTTATACAATATGATATTACCTACATCCGCTAAAGGCAACCCAGGAGAGGGTGCAGGAGCTGTGAATCGCGCCGGCTCCACAACCATATATCTAGCGCTTGTGAGAAATATTGGGAGTAAAAATAAAACAAGGAAAATGGAAGCTATGATTATTTTGCTTCTGAAGAACTGATAACCTCGTGAAAAACGGCAATTAGGAAAAGGACGACTCGACGAAGCCATGGCAGTTATACGGGATGGGAAATATGGTGGACTCAGGAGGGGAGCCGAGGGTTAAAATGGAGCGATGATTCACTATATTTCTTTCATTTGCAGAATCTCCGCACTCCTCATCCGAATTGCACTGCCCGAAGGGGTAAAACCATGTCACCCTCAAGAGTAGTGTGTACGATACCCCCTTAATTAAATCTGACACAGTCACATAATAAGCAAATTGAGTCAATGCTGATAAGACTACTTTACTTGAAGGATTGGCAAGTAGAACTTCAAGTCAACATGGCTTTTCACGGAAGTTGTTTGGCTTAAGTCTCTGCCAGGGTGTCATCATTCATGTAATATAGAAGCCATCCTGATTAAGCACTTGAGAAGGAGCATGCTCCGAAAGCATGTAAAATGCCTTTCTGGTACCATCTCATAAGTGTGCGAAGCGTCCACTCTTGGTCCACTCACTCATTCTGTCAAGCTGATACATGATTTACCTGTAGATGCATCGATCATGCTGAACGGTAAATTATCAGATGCCGGCTTAAGTACTTAGTTAGGACTGAGCTATTATTAAGTTGACACGTGTTTAAGTGCCAAAGGCTGCGCGGGTTTCTAATGAACTACTATGACTTTGTGGCTTTGGTTTTTCATTTGCACGTTATAAGTGTAAACTCATCGATAACGGATATACTCGTACAACGGATATGCATATTCCAAATTCTGAATACTTAAAGAAAGGGTTCAGGCACGTTTCACAATCTCTGATTTAGAGCGGTTTGGGTGGCCACAGTACTAAATAACCTGATAGCGAATATACTCACTGGCATCCAGGTTTAATTTAGTGAACCCGAGTTAGAAGGGTTTGACTGTGTAAAACATTGATATCCCGGTACAGTTTTCAAATAAGTACCTTTTAATGACACGTAACTATATCGGAATCAGATTACTCGGAAGGCGACACGAAAGGTACCTACCCAAACCTTCTTCATCTTACTTATATAAGGGCTTGATATATTTGATCCTCACTGTAACTTTTACCGAATCCGTAAAATTGCTTCGGTCTCGACCTTGCAGCCAGATATTTTATCGAACTCCGGTTATAATGACCAAATTTTGCGAACTTTACAATTCTCTTCCACTACTTCTTGAAGCCAATCGACAATTTGTCGATCGTGATCAAGTTTTGTCTGCGCTCGGTACTCTTCTAGCTAGTCAGGGAGAAGGCTTCGGAGTGTGCTTGGTTCACCGTCACTGCACTCTGAATGAGGGCGAAGTGATGGTCTCTTCAGAGAGGATATCCCAGCCGGAACGAGATATTCGGTGCTATCCTGAGCGCTGGTTATCCACCGGAGAAGCTTATGAATTTACTCTGCATCCAACAGTGTCCCCTTCGTCAGAATTATTAAAAAAATTCCAGCGCATCGTGCAGGGGTTAAATATTCTAGGGCTTTGTTCCATCCAGGAACTTGACAAGCCTGAGGGAGCCGGAATATGGGTAGAAAGGACGGAGGGAAGGAAGAACATATCAGAGTATCTTACTGGAGACTATCTCCCAGAATTATTCACCGAGACTGTCTGGTTGCCCGGATGCGACCAAAGTCTTACCATGAAGACAGTTTGCCTTTGTACGGTGCAGTCACATAGACTCGGATGTTGAAATGTTACGCACAGTGCGGACGCTTTATAAAAATTAGTATATGGAAGAATTTTCTGACAATTCTATATCTCCACAGTTTCGCTTCGTAAATTGGCAGCTGCACTGTTCCTACATCTATATAATCATGTATTTGCCAACGACCAATCGGACAAACTTTATACTATGCTAGAATGACTGCGAAAAGAATAAAAACAAAGTAAAAAATTCCAGCGAATCTTTGAGATTGGCGATTTTTGCCGGTATTGGATGGGTTGAAGATAGGAATGGAAAATGAATCGAACTGAACAATGCTAGATAATCCACTAGGAGCATGAGATGAAGGCCCTATGTAAATCAGTTTAATCGAGTGGTCAGTCCTCGATCCGAAGTCTGGTGGGGTAACAATGAATGGGGGATATTGAACCGGGTAACAGAGCGGAAGATGTGTGGTATTACTCGCAAATGTGTCAATGGTGCTTGTGGTATTGAAATCATCGATGAAGACTGAAAATACACCCCCGTGTGGCGAGGTTATCGTGTGGACGGTTATGCTCGGACCTTACAATACATAAAAATGAGGATATCTAAAGCAGGTAAATTTTGCTTACCGGTGTAGTTAAACGAGATGCTGGAATTATATGTAGATGTTACCATCATTGTTTGGCTAGAAGTACAGTTTGGAGTATTGGAACCATTACTCCAAGATTCGGAAGGATTCAGTATGATTTTCGGATCGTTGATCGCAATTGGTGTAGAAGATGGGACGGCCACAGTAGTGGCGGAAGGATACGATGAAGCCGTGACGCCTAATGCATTTATGCAAGATATCACTTTATTTCCTCCGCTGTTAAAGCAGACGGTTCCAATAGCTAGGCAGGCAGGACATGAAAATAATTATTCAAGTTGGTGACATTATGGAAGTCAGACTCACGACAACATATGCCAGTAATACCAATGCGATCGCAGCTGGCTGTTATATCTATAAGTTACAATATTTATCCAATAATAGCCATACTATTATTCTTACCGAGGTAAGGATCCCCACATGGTGCACCGTTGAAGACAGATATGACAGGTTGTGCAAGGTTCTCACAAGCAGGTATACCCCGGCGGAAGTTGCATATGTCACTTTAATATAAATGATGACTTTTCACCAAACCATTAAACGACGTGACGAAAATAGGTTACATACCCCTCGGGACAACAAACATTTCCAGGACCACATGGCAAAGAAGTTCCAGTGCAATTACGGCCGGACTGGAGAAAAGCCAATGCTTAGCCACTAATTATAATAAGGACGTTCGATGATCAAAAGTGGATGGTTCGTACCACCGTAACAGCGGATATTTCTCGAATGGATATTGAAAGAAGCGGAGTGGACAAGAGCATTAAAAGGTAATATTTTTTTACAAGGCTCATCATGACGAGGATGCTGGCAGGAATGAACCAAATGGCTGAAGTTGTTCTTGAATTGCGAGTCAGAGCCTGAGATGGATTCCACTCTAGTATTTATCCTATTTACGAGTAGTAGGTGACCCTCATTGGAGGCATCCCAATATCGCAGTGTACTAGTATGAATACCTCAGGCTGAGATTAATTTTTTGAAAGATATATCGATCTAGTACTATCCAGCTACGCCCATTGCTGTTTTAATTTATCATGTGATAATCGGAAATCCGATAACATTTAATTATCTTTTGCTACTAGTAATGGACAGATCGATTAAACAACATTACTTTATCTTACATTTCTTAAACCTTTAGCGCTCCAATTATGTATTCCGAATCGAGTACTTATAAATGTAAACCTTCCCCGCGATGAAGTTTCAACACACGGCGCGTTTAAAGCGTAGATGGTCTAAAATTAATTACAAAGTCTTCCAGCATACAGATATCAATCGATAAGCCAAGAGCAAACCTTATGATTGACGCCCTATTTTTATAAATGTGAAAGTGGCTGAGATTAATGAACAGTCTGATAACGGGTGCCAACTTGAAATTGGCGGCTGTTTTTTTTCTTTCATTTATTTCTGTCTATGGTGAGCCCGTCCCGACCGGGCCGCTAGCTTTGTGTCTATTTTAGTATCTCTTGTTGCTAAATTTACCTTCTAAATACATACTTACTGGTAACCCTTTACGATAGATATTAGATACACGCATGTTGTGCAATGTATCTTCATCCACCCGCAGGCAGTAGCTTTTTCACTTGTAGAAATTAAACAGATCATCCCGGAGAAGAAGATCATATCGACGACTGTATTAAGCCTCTCAGTCAGAGAAGAACCGACTTGAAAACTTGCGCACAAGCCTGAGTGGCGCTAATTCAATCCTTGTATCATGATTTTCGGATCTTAACACGCAGAGATCTGCGTTCAGAAGTATTTTTCAGCTATGTATGTCCACAAAATGTGTTGATAGTCGCAAAGTTGAGTCCAACCACTAGATTTAGAAATAGGAACTTGAGGGAACATCGATAGTTTTGGTGTTTATATAAGAGCATCCCTCTATTACTTCTCCTATAGTATAAACACAGTCTTAAAATCCTCGCAACTTCCTGCATATTCAACTCTTCCTCCAGCTCCCTATAATGGTATTCACGGCATCAATATACAACTCCCTTCCCTTTCTCGAGGACGCGGACAAATCGTTTGTGAATCGTCACGAGTTATTTTCAAAACTCGGCCCTCTCCTTGGGTCCTACCAAAACCAATTCGGAGTATGCCTGGTTCATCGTCACTGCTCTCTCGAAGATGGCGAGATGATGGTAGCCTCGGGAAATGTATCCGAGCCACAGCGGGACGTGCAGTGTTATCCAGAGCGCTGGCTAGCTACTGGAGAGCCTTATGAGTTTACCAGTGATTGTACGCCTCCGATGCCTCCTCCGGAACTTTTAGAGAAGTTTCAGGAGGTGGTAAAGGAAGTGAACGTTCTTGGACTATACTTTGTTCAGGGTGGGCAGAAACCCGGACAAGTTTTACTGGAGAGGACAATCGGAAGGAAAAATGTTGTGCAAGTTGTTAACGCCTCAGAATCGGGCACTCAGCGCAACGAGTCGAGGATCAGCACCGGATGGGTTGCAGGAGACGATGGTAAATTTAGTATGGAAGTTGGCTGTGTTTGTAGTAACAGTGGACACCAGCGGTGTTGGGTTTAGTCAGCTAATGACTGACGGCAAGCCGCTCACCGGTCCGTGATCACGTCGATCAAGGCTGTGGATATATTTGGATACGCGCGTACTACTTACATCTTGTCGTTTCGCTCCAGTATGTCATATTCTCTCTTTTATACAGCTTAGTATATTTTTGATACATGTTTGAAGCATTGCCAAGTATTTACAATACATATAAAAGGACTTGCACATACGGTACACAACCTCAGTTCAATTAACATTGACTGAGGTGTGTACTATTCCATTCTTACTTATCATAACTGCTTTACTGATTACTTGTAGTTTATATTTGTTCGATAGGTATTTACTACGGTATTAGTTCAATTAATATTGACTGAGTTGATATTTGTTCAATAAGCCAACCGTCACCTTCGGGAACTTTCCACCACCCTAATATTATTATTTCGAGCTGCATATAATTTCTGGAAAATATTACTTTCCGACCCAGAATCTATAGGTATCTCTGTTGCCTATCTATTTAAACCTGCACATTTTATTATTTATGACCGAGCGAGATTTAAAGTGACAGTAAGCCGCAAACTAGAGTGATATAAAGAGAAGCATGCGTAGATTATGGTAGACAGTTGAAAGGGAGTAGGATTTGTATAAAGTGTAAGGGGAGAGGCATGGAATGTGAAAATACTATGGTTTTCTTGTCATATCATGCGTAGTGCACTGGGAGAAAGAAGGTGTCCTGCAGGTCCCTGAGAGTTCTGGAGTGACTTGGAGGTCACCTACCTCGACCAAATTATTTTATGGCCCTTACTACCAGACTGTGTTCGCCTTCTCTTGAATCATCAAATCTTCAGAGCCGTGACAAGTTCTCTCTGCCACAAATCGACCTTATCGTTTTCTCTTTAAGCCAAAATGAGTTTAGCGATCTCGTGGAAATTGGGTTCCTCTTGATTCGGAGTTCCTCCTGCTGAGCGCTATGTGTTTATATTTACTCTAGAAAATTAGCATAAACGGAGGGTTATTGAGATATAACACATTCACATGTTTTCTTCTTCGTCCTAGGGCGGCACTTGCCACATACCTGGCGTATCATCCATTATCTCCTCGGTTATTTAGGCGTCCCGCTCACCTATTAGACTATTCTACAAACAATATAATTTGGATAATGAAAGATTAATCAGGAAAACACTCAGATAAAATTATGCAGGGAGTAGTCACCCACAGCAGTAGAGGGTGTTCTGGTCCATTGCCTCGCCTTCTGAATGATTATATGTAACATTTGCGGGGAAAATTTACCACATCCAGCTGAGCGTACGTTTCACAAACCACGTGCTCACCTTGCAGCGCTCTCGTTTTCGGAGGTTATGCTATATTATGCACTAGTTGAGTTTGGGGACTCCAAGCTCCTTAATACATGTTGCCGTTGGGTTTATATTGGCGACCAGTTGAGAGCGGAGCTGTTTTGTTCATTGGACAACCATCCCAACAACAGCCCATAGTCAGTATGTAGAAAATTTCCTGGTTTATGAGCCACAAGGCTAGTTGGAGATGATAAGCTGGATTATAAAGTAAGGGTATACTAGTTGACGCATCAGATACTAGTAGGCCGCAAAGAACCTTAGTATAAAAGAACCTTAGACTTTACTACATTTACGTATTGATGTTTTTGCCACATCGTCCTCTTCTATGTACCGTCATGAAGCAATTGATAACGAACCTATCTCATAATAGCGATGAATTCGAATACACAGCCAAGGTGAGATAAAGGAACGAATTGTCATCGGGCCCGGACATGGTCAACCGATCAACCGATCAAATAGTCTTTTGATCGGAATTTCCGAAATATTTTAATCTTACGTTGGCACATGCTTTTCTCAACACCGTCTTCATTTCATCGTGTAGTAAATCATCCAAATATTCGATATTCAGACCTCCATCTCCGAACATGAGTAATTTATTGCTACTTTAACTATGTCTGCGCAAGAGATGTGTGCCTGTTTGGAAAACAAAAGCCATGACATGCGTTGCCTATAGACTGGAAATTTTCAAGCTCAAGGCATAGCTGACCAATAAAGGAAAAACGGACAACGGAACAGCGAACACCCGCAATATATCTTGTTTCCAAACACTGATCTTGTGCATCTACTCCCTTCAGGCTATATGGGAAGCGGGAATGGGTTTGTGCAGCAGCAGCGAGCGGTCGTTATTGGTATACTTGGTGAGGTCCTTTGTTCTTGCACTTTTACGCAGTAAGGTAACAATAATTTTTGGTGGGGATGTAGCTTTGCAAGGTGCCTTCGTCGAACATCAGACCATGCTGCAAAAACTTTCTTTGAGCCGGAAGGTCGAGGTTGTGCTCGTGCGCACTGTTGAAGATCTTGATAGGTGTGATGCGTTGATTAT
>JASFDC010000202.1:0-12515 GCA_036937075.1 Mycocalia duriaeana | reverse complement strand
ACTTGAATTCTGCTGACTAACAATTCTACGAGACTTGGGGACTTCTCTGGAAAACGCCAAGAATGTTCCTGAACTTCATGTGCGAGATGCCGTAAGGGTACATAAGGGTTGCAATGTCACACTGTCAACTGCTGTCCAAAACGACCTCTTTTAAACCTTAAATTCAACAAAATCTAGAGAGATGAAGTGACCTTTCTTTAAACGATAATTCGCTGCAGTGAACTCAATGACCGCCATCGAATGGTCTTTTTTTTAACTTCTTCTTTCGGCGTTCGGCATTTCGGCATTGACTCAAAGAGCTAATCTCCACTAGCGGCCTCATTCAGCTTGCATCCAGCATCCTCTTTTACTTAAAATTGGAGATCTGAAATACATTTCATATATTCTTAAGCTAATATAAGTGACTGCTGTACTTCTTATTTCAAGATACCAACATTAAACGAAGTACATGGTTTAGGTTCAAACGCTTGGATACACTCCATTTTGTCCCTTGATAAAATACCGCTCAAAGTGAAATACTAGGGCTTTGATGATTTTATTCTTTATCGAAAGTCATCCAGTATCCCTCCTACATGAAGATGATATAATTAAGTGATCCGACCATTTTTTAACAACTATGTACTATCATTCGCACAGGTTGTAAAACAGTTTATAAAATTAACTGCTGGCTCATCCTCAAACTTTCGGGGATCGTGTATTTATTTCACTTCGTTGATAGAGTATTTTTCAAAGTAAGAGATATGAGAAAATGAAGAATAAATACAGTGAAGAATAGCAATTTTCTCCCTTAATTCAGCGCCCACTGACCAGTTGTCATATCTACTATTTTATTTTTGCAGAATGCCATTTTCAAACTTATTAGTATGGAACACACCATTCGATTTATGAGAAATGAGCAATAAGACAAAAAATGATTAATGAAGTTTTATAATTGGGTGTGACATTGGAAGACAGGCGTCGGCCACAGTTGAAACTTCGCAGTTTACAAATGGCATCAGTAGAAGACAAGTGGATATTGCAACTTGCTAGACCATTCAGCATCTGCAAAATGGTGCGATAAGTGGTGGAGCTGCAAAGGTGCGATTAATCCCTTGTAAGGTGTAAGCATCGGAGTTTCCAATTTAGTGGTGTCATTATATCACATCAGTCGCTTCCCATGAATGGCCGTTACAGCTGTGATTGAATTTGCAATAGTAGGTGAATTTCAAAAACTACCAATTGTTGTAACTTTCCAAAACAAAAAAAGTTGTCGTAGGAAAGCCAAACTGCTATGCTTACCAACGATGACGATAACACAAAATCCCGCATAAGTTGTAAGCTTGCCATTAATCATTTAATACTAGATGAATGACACTTAGTACTATTATTACTCTATTTTAGCTGATAATTTCCATTTTTTTCTTCTTTATTTAGACTCCGCCTAATGTGACGTGTGTGGCGGTTTGAAAATATTATGGAAAGCCACCCACTCTTATCCATACCACTGGTTTAATCCTGAGTTGATCCTGAGCATGGGTCAAAGTCAGTCTACTAACCGGGGCTGAAACGCGGAGGCAGCGTTTACAATATAAATAATATTGATCCGCCACAAATATATGTCAGCCTGATGACAGGAATATACATCTGATCCGCTTTCAAAATCTGCTTTCTAGAACCAATGCGTACTAAGTAGATTACTGGGAACCGACTGTTTGGAATGCCAATTGAAAGCAAAAATCTCTCACATTCGCCATAGGAATTGATTATAAACGGATAATTCTATTTGTGAACCCCTATGAAGGGGTTCACACGTGTGAACCCTAGGGTTCATGCTGACAAATCATGTTCCTTTTGTTGCCCATTTGTGTGGGAAGCCGAGAGCCTCTCCGTAAAACTTCCCCAATAAGAGGCTGACAAATGTCACGCTCGGTACCAACCGATCGCCGGCAAGACTCACGACGCGCCCTCCAAGCGCAAAACCCGCCATAAACGCCCCCGCTCGCTATTTCTATCGCGCCGACCTACGCATTGTGGTTGGCAACATGCAACGCTACGACGGCGAATTCTTTTCTTGCACATTTTTGAGGAATTTAACATTACTCCAACATTTCTCAACATTTTTATGTCCCTTGTGCACCGCCAGAAATTTAGTTTTATTCAAATTTTAGTGAAATTTACTTTCACCTTCGTCTTGGGAACTCGGGAAATTTCAGGTCCGTCATAAATGTATGCTCTTACTCGCACTGCATATTTTAAAAATCTGTAGCCAATGAGTCAATGCTGGTGATTTTATTCCATATAAATACCACTCTTCCATATGCATGTAGTACATAGGAAACTATACTATATTCACCACTTTCTACCGCAAAAAATCCAGCCCAGCAATGTCTGCTTCTGCTCAGCTATTCGATCTATACTCGAAGCCGGCAGACCATCATGCGTTCTCCAATGATTTTTTTAATTCATTGACATTTAAATCAGTACTGGATTTAAACTATCCAAAAATAGCAACTTCAGGCGCTCTGCAGAGTTTTGTTTTTGAAAATGAAATCCCTGGCGATGCAGCAGGAACTCTTATAATGCCAGGAGAAATAGTTCCACATATTGATGATGTCTTGCAGATATCCAAATGTATTTTCGGAGCATATATGGATGGAAAGAGATCAGTCTCCGTGACACTTTCAATTGGGGGAACTTTATTCTTTTCAAGATTCCATTTTTCAAAGGTTCTTCTTTCCTATATGTCGAATTCATTTACAAACAGATTCAAACGCTATCCCACAGATTCTGCTCTTCAAACTCATCAACAACCATTTTGTTACTGTTCAGTATGCCCAGAATCTTGTTGAGAAAGCCTTGTCACTCGGTCTCCCTGGAGCCATACTTGAACGGTTTCTACAGGCAAAAATCACCTCTCCACTTCTGGGGCTACTTTCATCTTCTTTTCCTCTCTGGAAGCTTGGATTTCTTCTTGGCGAGATTTGGGTTGAAGAAGATGTCATCAACGCAACTGCAGAATTGATTTATTTCAAATCTGCTGCATCTTCTGATGCACACCATCCATCAATTCTCTATTTGCCTACCCATTTCTTTTCAGACACAAAGTGGCTGTACCATGCTCAGCCCCGTCTTTATAGCAGAGAATTAGTTGATTTACGCTCTCGTATAACAACTACCACTGTATCGGCAATTGGATTCCTAATATGCACTGGAAGTCTTTATACCGGTGTGTGGATAAAAAGTACAGGATGCTACATGGAGACAGCCGACTCACTCCGGGGCAGCAACGGAGACACGGAGGAGGATCTTTTAGATATGATGAACTGGGTATTTGCTGGTATCAGCCTATTTTCCCCCTCGTCAATCCGTCCTATTGAAGTTTCGCAACAATCATTCATTGGCATGGGCTCGGGAAGCTGTGCTTTAGCGGCTAATAATTTTATCGAGCACCGAATTAATCCAATGATACCTTGTTGGGAGAGTTCAACGACAGTGCAATTTCGGGACAGCGCACTCCGTGATCTTTTAATATTCAATGACAGAGCAAGGCAATCAAATGCAGTGAGTAACTTGGATATTCAGTTCATTATCTAATTGTTTTGCTAACTTAATTCACTAATTTTGACAGAAGAAGAGTGACATTGCTGCATTGTGTATTCAAGAGTACAGAGACTCGCATGACACGCACACTTCGGGATTTTGTGGTTACACTGATTACAACATGTACATACCATTGGTGCGGTCATTATACCAATGTTAGTCAAACATACAAATAATCTGATTCTGAAATAGGAAAATCATCCCATCCATTACTTGTTGGAAATAAATGCCAATCTCAAGAGTCTTTACCTGAAAAATCCTCAAAATTCGGCTCTCGGCTGCTTCCACTACTTGAACTTGCTTCAGGCGAGTTTCTTCAAGTGAAAAAAGAGCCAATGGCATCTTTTTTAGAGGATGCACCAGTGATTACATCTAGGCCGCTACGATCCGCCAGTTCCAAAATGTCTTCCTCAGATGAATCATCATCTGAATTTGCAGAATTTACTTCAAGCCGGCGCAAAACTCTGAAATTGGAGCGGTCGCCATCTTTGGAAATTTCTTCGCCTGTTCGGCTGGTGGCAACCCAAAGTGGAAATAGCTTTTCATCTCCAATCGAGCTTCTGTCTAGTCCAATAAATCCACGGTCTCCATCACTAGAGATAATCTCTGAGTCTCCAGTCCACATCAAAAATGAATCAAAGCCGTTCAAACAGGAATTTCAGGACTCTTTGCAGTCACGTACTGCCACTGGAAGTAGTCGTAACAGCAGTACATCCCTCAATTTGGAGGATAATTATGTTGTATCCCCGGCTCTTGGTATTCTTGGAGTTGGAAGTTTCTATAAGAAATGGGAACATGCCCGTGATGCGATCTACGCACAGGAGGAAGCTCGGGGCCACAAGTGGATCAAGAACCAATCTAAAAATGATGTGCAAGGCTTACTGCAGAAAGTCACCTTCTGATGCAATAGACATTCTACATACGAGTCACAACACTCAGTTGCAATTGACCCTTCAGACCATAGACGGGGGAAGACAGGAAAAACTGGGTGTACTGCTCATGTGAATGTCTGCCGCAACAGTGGTGGTTGGCATGTTACAGTTGCAGTTTGGACTCATAACCATGAGCGTGCCATTCCTGTTGGTGGATATGCATCTCGTCCTCCAACAAAGGAGCAACGCGCCACTATCACCAACCTTGCAACCACCTCTGGAAACTTCAATCGATCTCAGTTTGCCATCATAGCGCAGTCACAGCCCGCGTTTGAGAAAAAGCTGCTTGAGCCACGTCAAATCAGTAACATTAGACAGTTTGCGGTGCACACACCACGTGATAATGATGTTGCGGTGATCACACGGTGTGATAATGACGTTGCGGTGGAGTGTTGCTTTAGACGCGTCGATAGCTTGTTGAAGTTGCTTGCAAACTACTACTAACCTCTGTCTTCATCTCTATTTACATTTTACTCTCAATACTTATGCCTATACAAACTCGCCAACAGAAGAAAATTGAGAGCGCGAAATCCCCAGATCGACAATCACCGCAATGGATATGCGAGTCGGGGGATTTACCTGATAGCACAACTCGGTCCCCATCTCCCAACCCTCCTAGCACTGAAGACCACTCCACCCCTTCTGCGAGTGTCGCTCACCCCAGATCCCCTTCAGTTGCTCCTTCTGAAGGCTCACAAACCCCGGAAATTGACCCAACTCGCCGCCAGAATAGGAAAAATAAGAACTGGAAGGCATGGGAGGATCGTTTCCTCATCTCTAAGGTATTCGCACTTCGTCCTTTCGAAGCTAAACGAGGGGTGGAAAGTACAAGGGCCTGGGATGACCTCTCTCAGAAGTTGTTAGAAGATAGCTCAACCTCGGGGTCATGCACACCAATTGATCGTTCTGGAAGTGCGTGCAAGACACGCTTCTTGAAGCTGATTACAGCTCATCAGGTACAGTTCCATTGTGATATCTATTCCATGACTATATTCTAATATCCAAGTTATAGAGATCAGAGACTCGTTCTTTGCAGGCTACCGGAACAGATGAGGAGGTTGATGAACATGTACAAGTATGCTAACTTATTATTTTACTATATTCTGTTTGTTGGCTGACACTTTAGAGTAGTTAATGACCCAGTTATACGATCTCTTTACAGCCCATACAGAGAATATCAAGTCGTTGAGTGGTAAAGCCCAGAATAAAATTGCCCTCGAGAAGCAAGCTGGTGCTGAACTCCGTGACGCTTCAATGCGGGGTCTCGTTCCGCGACAGGGATTATGCGATGTTGCAAATATGGATTCAGCCACTGTACGTGAAAAGCAGGGCCAACGTGGACAAAAGTATGTTCTTTAAAATTTGAATGAATGACTTGAAGAACTTATCGCACATCTCAAGACGTCGACATTCCAATGAATCCAGTGACTCTGAGAAAGAAAACTCAAGTGCTGGTTCACAAAAGAGGGCTGCACGGCGTACTACGGCTGGAGCCATATCCGAGGCAATGACGAAATGAATGAAGTATGATATGCAGGCACTGGAGGAGGCTCGAGCCCGCGACAATGAACGACATGAGCAAACGATGTCTTTACATCGTGAGAGTATCGAGACAAACAAACAGTTGTCAGCTTCATTTGAACGTCTTGCGAACAGCTTCGAGACGCTTGTCCAACAACAGCAACGTCTAACCCAACCCCAGCCGATGGAGAGCCCGTTGACACAGGCATTGGTAGCATCGCTTGTACGCAATATGAATCAATAGGTATATACATTTTCCACTTATAAGTTATACTATTTGTTCACCATGCCACCAGTCTTCGTCTTCCTCACAAACATCATTCTGTACGTCAACCTCGCCCCACATTGCATCTAAAACCCATCTGTCCATCTCATCGTTGCTTATAGGGCCGCCTGTAAAATACTCTGATAGTGTTGGTGGATGGCAGCTAAAGTACTGCGGGATCTGTGGATGATGTAGAATAGTATGTGCATTACAGAATAGAAGCGCGACTAGGTAGAAGAGGCCGCATGGTGACAAAAGAATTTTTTGATTTGCGGAGAAATTGAGATACGCAAACTGGCTTGAGACTTCCTTGAAGATCCACTCGACAGGTTCACGGATACGGCTCATACGAGTGTTCCATTGTCTTTGATTGTCGTTGATATTTGGGCCCTTGTAAGGAGATAGGATGTGTGTACCAAGTCCGTATGCAGGATCACCATAGATGATAAGTGGGTCACCTTCAGGGGTCCAGAAATGAGCCTCTAGAATGTCTTGCAAGCCGCTTTCTTTGTACAATGTTTCATCATGTCGTCGTCCTTCTACAGGTCCATAAACATGTACCACAATGCCATCTGGTGTGATGAGACAGTGGTACTTTAATGCATGCATCCGTTTCCATCCATTATAGACCATGCGTTGATTACGAACAGGCCGAGCATTTCGACGTAGTGTTCCGTCAATCAGAGCAACAAGCGTATGAACTGGGCATCCTTTATTTCTAAAGACAATGGCAAATTCTGCCAATTTGGTTCGCGTCAATCGTGTGGGGTCAAATCGAAGCAAGTGCTTCCAACGTTCATAAATAAGGAAGGCGAGAGTACGAGTAATACGAGAAAACCGACTTCGCTCCCATCCAAATTGCATCTGGATGTCTCCAAGTCGTGCAGGATATGCTAGGCGTCGTAACAGCATGCATAGTGCTGTGATTCTATCTTCCTTGACAATGTTTTCTGCGACGATAAATTCAGGAAGCTGAAGAACCTCCGCAAGTAGATGTATCTCATCCTTTGTGAATCTGAACATAGGTTAAACTTAAGGAATTCTGAATGCTCAGTAAATATAAAGTGCTCACCGAAATTGCTCAATCCATAAAGCATCACCATGCAGGCTGTTAAGGTCAATAGATCCACCAGGACGTGTCCTGCTTTCAATCTCGGCATCAACCTCATCAATTGCAGTTAAGATAGCAAGAACTTGCTGTTCAAACTGAATTCGGAGGGATAAAATTGTAGATTCCATTTGAAAGTAAGATACAAAGATTTTTACAAGTACGGTAGGGGGATAAATCAACCAGCCTCGAGGAAACAATGTGGTATCAACGTGGTATACAGGATGTTGCACCGCAACGCAAATGTCACACCGTGTGATTACCGCAACGTCATTATCACGTGGTGTGTGCACCGCAAACTGTCTATTGTGGCTCAAGCTCGAAGAAATATGCGCAGTGAGGTGGATGCGCTTGGAGGAGATGTTAACGCAATAATTGCATCTTTAAAGGAGAAATCTGAACTCGAAGGCTGGCTGTGGGATATGAAAAACGACGAAACAAATAACATCACTACATTATGGTGGCAGTCCAACATTCAAGCTCATCTTGGAAGGCGCTATGGTGACATTCTTCTCAATGACAACACATATAATCGAAACAACTGCCAGTTCCCACTCAATATCGGCATTGTCATTGATAGTCAAGGACAGTCTCGCAATGTCTGGTACGCAGTCCAAATACGAGAGGATGAAAATAGCTTTTCATGGATTTTGCAACAACATGTGAAAAGCTCTGGCTCATCTCCGGAAGTCTTCGTTAGCGACCGACAACCCAGTCTCATAAATGCAGCCAGGACAACTCTACCACTGTCATTCCACCTCTTCTGCCTCCATCATCTAGGAGGCAATGTAGACCAGAAAGCAAAATCAAAACTTAGTAGGGAGGATATGCATCGATTTAATGACGATTTTTGGGCAGTTTATCGAGCAACCTCACCAGAAGAGTTTGATCGGCTCTGGCAAAAACTCATCACCCGCTATTCTTGTATTAAGAGTTATCTCGAAAACGAGATTTACCCTTGTTGGCACCAATGGGCTTATGCTTGGGTTAATCGCATGTTTACTTGTGGTGTACGGACTAATGGGCGTGTAGAGAGCAAAAACAGAGTCAACAAGACAAAATTTGGTCCAAAGACTTCTCTATCATTGATGTATGCTGGACTTAACGAGCGGACAGCAGGACAGATGGAGAAGGAGTTGATTCGTGCAAGGGAGGTGAGGATTTGTAGTGCTCTCCTCATTTTAACTGTTAGAAACTAATTCATTCAATATAGTCATCGCGTCGTCAACATGACCACGATGTAGAGTCAGTGTTTGTAGGACCATTAAAAGTCCTTCGTGACTACGTAGGTCCTTATGCACTGACAACTTGTTATCGAGAAATGGTGCAAAGCGCATTCTACGAAGTCACCTCATTACTTCTACCAGTAGGTATGACAACTTGGGTATGTTTGGCTATGCATATTTCTATATGTGATATCACTTATGCTGTTTTATATTTTCTAGGAAGAATATGCAATAAAAATAGATAAGGAAATAGGTTTCGAGTGGGAAGACGGTGAAGAAAAGGTTTGTCACCCCTTTAATTATTTGTGTATGAGTAGGTACTGAACTACGCAATTCACCTCTAGCACATGCTCAACTCCTTTAAAAACGACAAAGCCCATATTTTGACGAAATGGCTTCTCCAGCTTATCACGGGTCGCGGCATGAAAGTGAAGTATCTATTTAAAATTACCCATATGGGGAGGGGGACAAATCACTATCTTGCTCTTATGGAAGACACAGCACGCTATGTATGCGACTGTTGTATGGGTATTAATTTGGGAATTCCGTGCAGACACTACTTCAAGTTATTGTCCAAAATGTCGCTTTTAAGATTCAACATTGGTGTTGTGCGTGCTCGGTAACTAAATTCATTTAATAATATTAGAGATTTTACTGATTTTTCTGCCATGAAACTCAGCTGGTATCAAGATCCTGCACTTGACATTAATATTGTGGAGCCCGTATCATGCAATATTTTTCAACAAAGCTCGAGAACTCAAGCTTCCGGCGCTGACGATTCGGAAGATCAGGTGTTCCCAGAACTCGGAACTAACTATCTGTCTAACCCACTTGATCCCGCTGCTGGTTCTAGGCCGACAGAAACATTATCTGCTAGGACAGTATTCCACGAGGCTACTGCCTATTTGCGCCCACTCATGACTGGAATACAGACCAGTGAACAACTTCAGGCCTTGAAAAGTCGCCTTGCAGATATACAGTACGTCCACCTCAAGTTACATCGATTTTAATGATATCTGAGAACAATTTAAATAGCCGCGAGGATATCAAATCAGCACAAGCAGAAAGTCTACCAAACCTATTTGTACCAAATCCTAAAGGTAGACCACGGACGCAACGTCTAACTGGTGCTCTTGAAGGTGCCCCTCGCGGCGGTGGTGGGAAAAGTAATCGTGGCCGAAAGAAGACCATAGAGTCGATTTGTGGGGTTTGTAGGCAGCAGGGACATACAAGGCGAAGTTGTCAAGTCCTCGAACGTGGAATGCAGGCAGGCGAGGACCAGGGTAGTAGTTAATACTTCAGTTGATTTTCACTTGGTGACAATCATACTATCTTACTTAAATTGTCTTTTACAAATGGCAAATGCTCTTTGCATCTGGATCTGAGAGCACATTGAAACGACCGTTGACAGTACAGTATCCTTCCAACTTGTTTAGTAAATTTATCTTGAGCTTAGGCTGCTTAGTCCGAATTTAGGCAACATGCACTGTGCACCTCAGAGTCCTATTCCGAAAAGTGTAACTTCACTGAAACATATGCATGGTATTAGGATAAATTACAGCTTATACAACTGAACATATACTGTACAATAGGTAGAGTACGTTTAACTACGATAACGTTAGCATGCGCAAGAGAGAAAAAACGAGGGAGAGGAAGAAAGTACCTGGAAATTTGACGCGAGGAGGTAAGTACATGCGAGAGAGAGAGTGCCGAGGAGGTGCGTAATGGACGAGAAGGGGCGCGTAATGGGCGGGAAGGAGTGCGTCGATGATTGAAGTGGGGTGGGATGCATAGGTGATGCATGAGGGAGGCGGTGATGGAGGCAGGTGGAATGTCAAACATTAATTCCCTTCCTTCTCCTCGTTCTCCCTTTTAACGACTCCCAACACGATCGTAGGGCGTAGGTGGAGAAGCTCTCGGACTTCAAGTCTTGGTGGGGACGGTGGTGTTACACTTGATGAGAGCAATCTTGACACCGCCAGCAATCTCGATTCCAAGTGAGAGAGGGGCAGCATCGAGTAGGAGAAGATCCTGGGTCGTCTCCGAATGTCACCTAAGACGATAGCGGCCTGCACGGCAGCGCCGTAAGCAACAGCCTCATCAGGTTAGGCTCCTTGCGGTTGAAGAAGTCAGAGAAGAATCTGACGATACAGAGAATACTGTCTCGTCGTAGTGGACATTGGCCTTGTCGATCTTGGAATCACGAAGGATCTTCTCGACAGGCTCGAGAGTGCTGTGGAAGAGGTCCTAGCGCAGCTCCTGGAAATGAGCAAGGGTGGCGAGGTGCGACACTAGCCTGGTGTGCTCATCCAGGTTGACGCGACGCATATAACAGTCAAGTGAGGCGGAGGAACACTACTGAAAGTCTGAACGTCGGCTGGCGACAGTGGCGAAAGCTTACATAACATGTGTCACAATGTGACTTGGCCGGTAAGCATTGCTTGGAATGGTGAGAGTTCCGGGACTTACCCACGGGGTTCACAAAGAGTAAAGGGGGGTTCACGTGTGAAGCGGGTTCACAAATAGAATCACCCTTATAAAACACTCTCAATTAATTGTGAAGAAGGATGTCGACAAAGGTTGGCTCATGACATGGGCTAAGCGAAGCAGGTGGTGTTTAGTTGTTGAGATCGTGATATCCGGCTAAAAGCTTCGAGGTTTTCTTGTTCGGCAGGCAAATCTATGGTAACCAGGCTGTTCACTCCGGTAAAACCGTGAGACTTTACTACAATCGATTGTAATCATTTCCATGCCAAAATCCACATGACCTTACTCAGACTACGGATCGCGTAATATGTAGCTCGCTGCTAAATATTACAAAAAAGAACATATGTAGTACTAGTCGCTTTAACAAGTAGTTCTCTGAACTAAAGTCGCGAAAGACGGGCACGCCCCGGGGAGCGAAGTGGTAGTTGGCCCAGTGTTTGTGAATTTGAGAGCTCCATTCGAGTTCTAAAAGGATGAGTAATTATTTAAGCGCAGAAATGCGACAGAGAAATGTGTAAGAACCATGAACAGACATGCTGGGGTAACGGCTGAGCCTGGCGGGGTGGTAAAACTATAACATGAGTGATTAGTCTAGAGAGGCTTCATTGATATTTTTTTTGGTTCTTACAGGCATTGGACAGTGTTTCCTGTGTCCTCTCTGGTGCTGGTCAAAGTTTGCACAGCTCCGTCAAATACAATTGACGAGGGGCACACTGCGCACGATACCGCAGCGGCGGTAGTAGCGAAAGAAATAGCAGTGAGAACGAGAGCAATGGTGCTGGAGAAATGCATTTGGTTTTTTAGTATAGTTTTGCCTTGCTCTTTGTATGTGTTTAAATAGTTTCGCTAGGAATACGAAAATAGGTAAGAAAGAGGGATGCCGGCTTGGCGGCCGTTTTTGTGGAACTTAGTACCAGTCCGAGGTATCTATCAGCGCCAGCTGTCAGACTACGATACTGACAGACTTCCGAATTAAAAGCCCCCAGCGAAGTCAGGAAAGGATGAATGTTCGAAGATATTTCCGGAGGTTATGTAAAGTAGTTAATAAGCAACTGCAGGAGAAATCGATGTAATTTGTAAGTAATAAATCCTAGCTTAGATAGCGAGATTAAATAAAAAGTGTTACAAGTGCAAGGAGTAAAGGGGAAGAAGATGCAGAAGTCACTATGCATAGTTTACAACCTGCGCACATACTAAACGAATGCAAGAATAGATCTCGTCACAATACTAGTAACAATGTAGTACTAGTCTTTGAGAAACAACTACCGGCTCATGTTCCGAAAGACCTAATCTTACTAATGAGTTTAAACTTCTATTAGGCTCAGCAGATCCATTCCGATCCTTAAATAGCCTTCTACCTCGCGGATCCAGCTCCCTATTTCTCCCAAGCGAGGTAA
>JASFDC010000201.1:0-12531 GCA_036937075.1 Mycocalia duriaeana | reverse complement strand
AAGAGGAGGGGGAAGAGGAGGGAGAGGTGCAAGTGGCGAGGAGGGTGGTGTTGGAGAGCGTCCAGCCTCAGGTGCTCGTGCCACAGAAACAGGAAACAGGCTATACATATCCCTTCGCCTCTCCACCCACCCCACCGCTCGCGATGGCCCAACAACTCCTCACCTCTCCATGGGAGCAAGACGAAGCCGACCGCCTCTTACGGCTCTCCAACATAGCCTCTGACATCCCGGCTGTTTACGCGTTCGAAGTCCACTCTGAGAGGGACTTGAACTACTTCTCTAATCCCTTCTCGCGGGAGATAAAGAGGCCTGTTACACCTCCCAGGTCTTCTTCCTCGTCCACTGAAGAAGATGACGAAGATGAGATCATCTTCTCAGATCTCTCCTACCGCTCCTGCCGCCCCTCTCCATCCACCTCCATCTCCTCTCTCGACGACGAGAACCACTGCCAAATCCTACCCACCCCCCCATTCACACCCCCCACTCCCCACCACACTCGCCTACCCAAATTCCTGCAGGCTAAACGCGCGCAATCGATCCCAGACAAGAACCGCTTGAGATCCACCAACTCGTTCATGCGGTATTCATCCTCCAATCCAAACGTGCTGCCCCGCGCACGTGACCCTGTTTCGTACATATACCAAGGAGGGAAGAGTACGGTGTTGACTGGGGGCGTTATGCTTGGCGCGGTGGGGGATTCGAGGCGGGAGGTTGATGAGGTTGGGTCTTGGAGGCGTAGTGGTTGAGCTCGTGTTTTCGGATTTCTGGGATCATCTTCTGCTCGGTTTTGGAAGCGAGTGGATCAGAATCTTTGGTAGCATGCTTGAAGGTGGAGTGTTGTAGGGCGAGTGGTAGTAATCAGGGTTGATATGAATGCGAACATTGCATAGTCCAATTGTGTATATTCATGACCGGAGTCAATAGAATGATAGTTGGTTTTTTACTGAATTTTGGGGAGTGATTGGCGAAGAACGTAGAGGTGATAGCGAACATTAAAGATGCAGTCCCTTCTGCATGCTTTACTATCTTAGCCGTGTATAAAATGATTAGAATTGCAACCTCTCATCAACGCCGCCGAGCCGGAGCGACGTAAGGCTCCAACCGTACTATATATATACTGTATATGTATATGTATATGTATACGGTCTAGAGGGATTTCCGGGGTATACAGTAAATATATGGTATACATATATAGTATATGATTCCATAATATTTTGCTCACCGGGCCAATGTAGCACTAACATATGTGACATATCATGAATTTTTTTGAGGCTCTGTAGCCGTTTACTGTAACATCTAGTAATTTTTATCTTCACCGCCAATCACTGCTGCTTTTATATTAATAGATTTGGTCTGTAGGTTACCCTGGTGATACTTGGAAGACTTTCAAACCACTGCATGGAAGTAATCTTTGTGATGATTGTTGTGATCCATTTACAGCTAGTGGGAGGTTAATCATATTCACAAAAGATCATCTACTACCAACTAGTACTTGACCTTGTTACTCATTTCATATCCGAGAGCTTCAAGTTCAAGGCTGGACAGCTACTTCTTGTCCAGTAATGATTAGTGTAGATCACCTTTTTGCAGAAGCAGTTTATTTTGAGTTTATTCAATCAAACTTGTGCCTGCCTATATTAAATATTCATTTTATAGGGTGGGCAGAAAAATTGAGTCTATGCGCACTGGGGAAGTACAAGTGTAATTAGTCAAACGATATTTGTAAGATAGGACAAGATAGCGCAAAGGTTTACCTGGGGAAGTACAAGCGGGAGGCAACAAGCGAGGGCAATTGCTCGTTGCACTCCCTAATTGTATTTGCCAGGTAATGAATAAGATAGCTCCGGCATGGGAGTACTGTATGAGAGGAAGGTGCGAGGCACATGAGGGATGCCGGATGCGCGTAGACTGAATTGGCCCTACAGTCATTCGCCCCCAATAAAACAATTTTAAATACAATTAAACAGTATATACTGTATACTGTAAAGATACCCTGTCAGACATATACATATACTATATGGTTGGAGCCTTAGAGCGACGGTTCCTGACTTCCGCTCCTACAATCATAGAGCATGCATCAGCACGTGATCTAAAAAACCTTCCCACATGTTACGAGTGCTGTAAAACACGCGCACGAGCAGCGCCTGTCGCTGTTTTAAAGTAATATATAGCTGACATTTACAGCTGCCTGAGGAAGATCTTTCACCGATAACATCACTTCCAGATAGCTTCCTATTGGTAACAGATGATTTCATACGAAGACTACGACCTTGACTGGGAGGACACTGATTCAGATGGATCCTCGGTGAGAATCTCTTGACGAAAAACGCTGCCTATCATCTCAATATGATATCTTAGACAGATTCGGGATCAAGTTCTGAATCTTCCCATACAGATACACCCCAGCGAGTGGCGAGAAGCTACAAAGTGAACATTACGGTTAAGGTAACGTCTCTTAGTCTGTCATTGCGATGAAATGATGCTAATACAGCGTTAGAGAAACGATGGGACAGAAAACAGCCAAGATCTTCAGGACCTACCGATCGAGGAGCAAATAAGTTATCTAAAGGAAACTTTGTTACCAGGTGTTCCAGAAGGAACCGCTGAGCATACGTTATTGGTGGACGTGTTAGCTGATACGATGCTCGAACTATTCGAGCAATCTGGAGACCCCATACAGCTAGAGGAAGCGATTATGTACCGGCGAGAGGTGCTTTTGATGCGGCCACCATCTGATCCAAATCGCTCTGTTTCACTCACTAAACTTGCGGAAATTGTTCAAGAACGATATGAAAAGTTCGAATCGAGCGAAGATTCCGAGGAAGCTATTTCGCTCTATGAAGAAGCACTTTCTATGTATCCTCCTCCTCACCCAGATCGTTCGGATACGCTCAGCACCCTGGCTGGTCTCCTATTAAACCGATTTAAAAAGTTAGGAGTCGCTGAAGACATAAACAGAGCGATTTTGTTTTACAGAGAAGACCTCGAGCTATGTGCTCCACCTCACCCTTGCAGCCCTGTTGTACTTGAAAATCTTGGTATCGCGTTGTATACACGGTTTGAACAGTTAAAATCAAAAGAGGACCTAGAAGAAGCGATCACGATTCAGAGGAAAGCACTTTCCCTGTGCCCTCCGTCCCATGAAAATCGCATTCTCATACTCGACAATCTTGCCAGTTCCATTTCGCACAAGTTTCATCAGTCTGGATTAATTGAAGATATCGATGAAGTGGTTAGGCTCTTCAGAGAAGGTCTATTGTTACGCCCCCCTACTCATATAAATCATTCCGAAGCGCTCAGTAATATTGCTCATGCCTTGCTAGGACGCTTCAAATGTTTCAAAGGGAGGGAAGATCTGGACGAGATGATTTCGATTTACGAAACGGTCCTTCTCCTTCATCCGGAGTTTGATTTCGATCGTCTTAAGGCGATCGATGACCTCGCAGATGCAATGATTATGCGATTTGATGAGTTCCAAACAGGGCTAGATACCGAGGAAGTGGTGCGGCTACGCAGAGAATGCTTCCAGTCTCTGCTATTGTCTAGCCCAAATGACTCGGATATTACTGATGCTATGTCTAACCTTGCCAACGCATTGCATAAGCAATTCGAATACTCGGGAGCAAAGGAAGATTTAGATGAAGCAAGTTTACTTAACAGAGAAGTCCTCATTCTACGCCCTTCATCGCACCCAGATCATTCTACTTGCCTGAGTGATCTTGCGGCTACACTTTTCTACCGATTTGAAAAGTTTGGGGAAAAAGACGACCTCGATGAATCAATTGCGTTGAATAAAGAAGTGGTCCTATTGCGCCCCCCTCCTCATAACGATCGTGCTACTGCACTTAATAACCTCGCTTCAGCCATAGTCAAACGGTTCGAGGAATTAGGAGAAGGATCTATTGATGATATTGAGGAAGCAATTGGGTTATTTCGAGAGGCCCTTCAAATATGCCCTCCATCTGACTCTCGCTCTAACTATGTTAACAATCTGGCGATGGCTGTTGGCCAAAGATTTGACCAATTGGGTGTTCGCAGGGATTTAGATGAAGCTATTCTTCTTAACAGAGAAGCGATTCTTCTACGGCCTCAACCTAACCCAGATCGGCCCACCACACTCAGTAATCTTGCAATTCTTTTACTCAGACGCTTCAATTTATCAAATGAACGCGAGGACATGGATGAAGCTGTTCGATTGGATAGAGAAGCGCTCATGTTAAGATCTTCCTTTCATCCTTCTCGCTTTATGACAATCATTAACCTCGGAACAACGCTCAGCAAGCGATTTTCGCAATTCGGAAATAAGGAAGACTTAGATGAAGCTACTGTCTTGTATCGAGAAGGTCTCTATTTAAATCCTCCCCCTCATCCTAATCGACCCACCGCCCTCAATAATCTTGGACTTGCCCTTCAAAAGCAGTTCTCGTTGTCAGGTGATGAGAAGGCATTAGAGGAAGCGATTATCTTGCACAGAGAAGCTGTTTCTTTACTTTCCAAAGCTCATCCGCACCGTCCTATGTCAATTGGTAACCTTGCAGATGCATACAGCGAGCGCTTTCAGAGCTTTGGAGCTCTTGCAGATTTGGGGGACACTATTTCTCTTTATCAAGAAGCACTCAACCTTGTGGATGCGGCAAACCCTGCCCGCGCAGGACATGCATTATGTGTGGGAAATGAGCTCCTTCATATGTTTGACATACAGCATGAAGACGAAATTTTAAACCGGGCTATTAACGCTTTTAGAATCGCCGCAGATTCTATCGCATCTCCTATATCTACCCGTCTACGAGCTTCAACGATCTGGGCACGTCGTGCAAAGGCAAATAACCATATGTCTACTATGGAGGCATATGAACACTCAATCAAATTCCTCCCGCGACTTGCATCTCTGGCAGATAACGTGCATCGGCGCCAAGAAGTTTTGACTGAAGCAGATGGGCTAGCTCAAAGGGCTGCTGCCCATGCAATTTCTCTAAAGGAATTTGACAAAGCAGTCGAGTTTCTCGAGGCTGGGCGTGGCATATTTTGGCTCCAATCACTTCAACTTAGGTCCCCAATTGATCAATTAAGAGATGTTGCACCCGATTTGGCTCATCATCTATCACAAATTTCAACTGAACTTGAAAAAGGGTCTTACGTTGATCGTTCTAGTGCGGTAGTTCCTGTAAACGGCCAATCTTCGCAAAGTAGAGACAGGCAGATATCCCATTTCAATCAACTGAATGACCAATGGGAGAAAACTCTTGACGATGTACGCAAAATCGATGGATTTGAAGATTTTTTGCAGCCAAGGAAAATTTCTACCTTGCAGGAGGCCGCACATGATGTGCCGATAATAATTCTTATTGCTACTGATTCTGACAGTCATGCTCTCATTGTTACCGCTTCTGAAGTTCGCCACACTTATCTACCTAATATTGACATTGCATCTGCAAGATCTCTAAGCTCAAAAGTCCGTACAAACGCCACTATGAGTAGACGAGACCAAATGGCTAGCCAATGTGACACGGCTTCTAATGTGGGAGAGCGGTTTTTGGACGATCGTTTTGGTCGTCCTGTACGTCCTGTCAACAATGCCGAAGTCACCTTACAATTGGTTCTTAAAACCCTTTGGCAAGCCGTTGTATATCCTATCATTTTGGAGTTAAATCTTGTGGTGAGTAACAAATATAACCTTTTTTAACTTGGTTTTAATTCTATCGTAGAAATCTAATTCGCCTCCGATTATCCGTTGGTGTCCTACTGGAATATTTTCTTTCCTTCCTCTTCACGCCGCAGGACTTTACAGAGCTGATATGTCTAGCATTGATAGCAATCCTGAGTATATGATTTCATCATACACTCCGACAATCAATGTCTTACTTTCCAGAAAGCAAGATCATCGTCTTCCAACAAAGCCGAAGATGACTGTTATACTCGAACCAAGAACTTTACCAAGTACAATTATAGAACTGCAAAAAATCACAAACCATGTTTCAGATGACCATCTAGTTAAACTAGGCTTTCCTGAAGTTGCAACAATAGAACAGGCAATATCTCATATATCAACCTCGTCGATTGTTCATTTTGCTTGCCATGGTAGACAATTCAGCGATATCCCATTGGAAAGTGCGTTGGTGCTTGATGATGGAGATTTAAAAATCTCTCGTATCATGCAACTGCGTATGCCAAACGCAGCATTAGCTTTCCTTTGTGCATGTGAAACTGCAATGGGGGATGAAAAAGTACCTGATGAAGCGATGCATATAGGTGCCTCTCTTCTATTCGCCGGATTTAGGACAGTAATCGCGACAATGTGGTAAATGCATACGAAAATAATTTTTCGATTTGTTTGTTAATTGAATTTAATAGGTCCATTAGCGACGCCGACGGACCTATCGTAGCCGACTCGTTCTATGAACATCTGTGCCGAAACAATCTGTATCCCTCGAAATTTCCAGATCCTACACACTCCGCGGAAGCACTTCATGTAGCTACAGCTAAATTACGCTCGCAAGGCGCTTCTTTTAGGCGCTGGGTGCCATTTATTCACCTAGGTATTTGATAAATAAAGAAACGTCATGATTTTGCGCACTTGCATAATAACCTAAGTTGAATATTCATGAGAAACAAAATCAATTTGGGATTAAATTACATAGACAGAGCATCGTCAGTATCAATTGAGTATCAAGTCAGCTCCCTGAAAATCATACATACAGCCCAAGCGCCAGTGGAGAAATCCGATATGCCCTGAGTGATGACACGCTTGAAGACGCGTCAAGCAGTGAGCCGCACTGCGTAGCGTAGTGTGCAAAGGCGAAGATGTGTGTCGCGCTGGTGCGCACAGCCACCGATCTACTTAATCGGACTCTCCCCGGGCCGGATTCTGTCTCATCAAGCGGAACCGAGTCTACTTATAATTACCTTTCGGGTTGACTCCGAGTCCATGCCAACGTTTCTTGTCAACTTCTATGGCAGCGATCACAAAGATACAGCAGATTCCATAAGTTCTGTAATTGTATTCAAGCCGTCTCCCATCTCGTCAAGATTCAACAGTTCCACTCTCTTCAACTCTCTCTTCGACGGAAATTGCCACCTTTCGGTCAGTGATTCAGCGAACTCTTAACACCTCGCGGTTTGTTTCAATTTTGCATATGTTTTTGTAGCTGGCGAAATCACCGAACTCAAAACCCGAAGCAATGCCCATCACTGAGGACTCGGGCTCCTGTTTCGTTATAGAGCGTCGGGAACCTGAATCTGGGACGCCTACCTTGGAGCTGGGTGCACATGAAGATGTGGCTCAGGGTGATCCGTCTCCAATTGCAGAAATGCCTCCTGAATTGTTAACGCAAGTCTTCCTTACGACGTCGATATTTGATCCAAATAGCAGATACAGCTCTGGAAAGTCCGTCAGATACGCCTCTCAGGTCTGCCGTTACTGGCGGGAAGTTGCATTCGCATGTCCGAGGCTGTGGTGCAACATAATTGACTTTGCGAACACACCCAGGCGCTGGACTGAGGAGCTATTGTCTCGAACACACGATTATCCCGTAGACATTACATCTCATCTTAGTCATCGCAGTAAACCGGAACCAACATACTTTGCTCTGAAATATCTGTACAGAGCACGTTCCGTTGACATCTCTGGACTCCCCAAGGATGAATCTCTCCTCCCGCTCCTTGAAAAGCCAGCTCCGCATTTAGTATCTTTCAATCTCGCCGTCAAAGGAGAGACTTGGAGAGCCTTTTCACGAATAAGGACTTTACCTACTTGTCTTTCAACAGACACTTTTTCATCCAAAGCACCCAGTTTGCGGCATCTACACCTAAAAAGTTTCGCAATTGTGCCCTCCGCCCCCATTCTTCAAAATATTACACACTTCTCCTTGTGCCATGTGTCGGTGTTTTCCGCACCGTCAGTCTCAGAATGTGCTTTGCTTCTTGCAAGCATGCCTTTACTTCAAGAACTCGAGATCACTAAAGCCTCACATACCCAAGAGGAAGACATCCCCGCGGATGTAAATATTCATCTACCCTATTTGTCAAGCCTTTCCTTGGAATGTATCCTTCCGGTGTGTGCATACCTTCTAAGGTCTCTAGTTGTTCCTTCTTCGTGCACCTTACTGGTGTCCTGCTTGCAAACACGTATGGGCACTGAATATCGGCATCTTTATACTACCTTCATAAGCAAACTGAGCAATTGGCCTCGCACAGCGGGACATTATATGCTTGTATACCTTACAGGCCATTCCATCTCCTACAGAAACTATTACCGCTACCCGTCAGAGTGTGACGGCTACCCTGCACTTCGCCTTCAAATCTCTTGGATGATGGATGATTATGGGGAGGAGATAATGTTTCCACACGTCTCGCCACCAATATCATGTTTTTTAACCGATACATGCCTTTCACTCGCGGATCACCTGATCTTTGATGGAGGCGAGTATAGCTTAGAGGACGACGCGGTTTCAGATCTTACACCGGTGCTGAAGGAGATCGTGCGCGGGCTCGATAAAGTTATAACTCTGGAAGTCCATATGTCTCCAATTGCAGACATAATTTTCCCAATTCTTGTGGAAGAAACACCCAGGAACACCGATCAATTACTGCTTCCGTTCCCTTATTTAAGGACACTCGTGCCACGTTACACAATCTTGGAGAAATTTTGGGAATTTATAGACCTGCGCTCACAGATTGGAGCCGGAATTGTATTGTTTGACATTACAAACTACTCTTACAAGGACTATGATCATAAAATCGAACATATGCGTCATATAGGTGTTGTATTAAAAGGGGCAGATGCAGAGTCGGATAATGAAGATATTTAAGCGGTGTTAGTACTTTGATTTTTTCCTTACAATTTCTGTTTATACTTTTTATGTTTACTTGCAATGTTTAACTACAAAATTGGGATAGAAGTATGCTATAGTGTTTTAGATTTGTCAATTATGTGTATATAAATCCCAGAGACTTATTATTATCAACGGAACTATACATTAAGTCTATATACGGAAGTATTAATTGTGCCATAACAGATGATATAAACATGATTATCGTGCTGTTTTTAATCCATGCAGAGGGATATTATCCCCGTGTAAACTGTGCATCTCCTCCAGCTGATTGAGCTGATTCACCGCATCTCTAGCTAGATACCTTTCACGTGCGATAATGATGTACCGCACGATAACGAAGACAATGTACTCTGCAACTGCTATACCAATGATATAAGCTGCGAGAAGTGTTCCTTCTTTTTTTGGATCCAGAAAAGAGTAAGCTGCCAAATCCAAGTTACACCTATCCTAGCATAAATGAGCGAAAATACATACTGTAAAATCCTTGGGTTGCAAATGTCACGTAAGCCACGCCAAGGTAGCCAGCAAGGATGGCAATAGCAAGAGGAAGATGTATCCAAGGAAGAGGTTCAACGTTTGAGCATATAATCTCAAAAAACGCGAATGCTGTGTTCAAAATATGGACTGAGGTATTGGACCATGCTGAAAGCCTATCAGCAAAAATAGATACGTGGACAGTAACCATACCGAAGTAAGGAGTGGAGAAGTTATCGGGCGACGAAAGAAGGGCCCAGAATACAATAGTGACAATAATAGCTGGCAGCGGTTAATAATAGGGTATTTTTTATAGACACTGAGTTTAGGACTTACGATAAGTAACAACCGTAGTATAAAGAAGAAGGTGTAATACCTGTAGAAACCGTGGCCATCGTTGAAGGGGGTATCTTTTCTCTCCATCTTTGTGTCTTGCAAATGCAAAGGTTTGCACACCTGATGCAGCAAAATATGCTAAAATCCCTATGTAGGAAAGATGTGTGAAATATGAGAAAAACCTATCAGAGTTTTAGAGAATATAATGTGTCGAAGACATAGTTATATAGGTAGACCTACTCACGTTAATTTCCCACCGTTAAGCCTTACTGCTTCCCACAAAAGTATCACCAAACATGTGATGAACGCGTACAGTGCAAAGAACAATCGTATAGATGCCAAGGCAACAGTAGAGAAGAGGTAAGAAGTTACAAGCTTGTGCTTGCTATCAAACGTTCCTGCCACAGTGGACATTGCACGAGAAGATGGTTGGAAATAAACCCTTTCTAAGGGTTGAAAAAAGAGAGAAGGAACAGAGACGGGTGTTGACAGCTGCCAGCGGCCGCTGTTTACTGGATAAGGTAATAGGTTGAGCTCTTGAGGCTTGAGCGAAGGCGGGTTGCCCGATTGGGTACACGCATGGCGGGCCATAGCGATCGATCAACCCGCTTCACAAATACTCCGGCATCAACCGGACCGTTAACAAGCCAACAACCGTCGCGAATCATAAATATACCTAAAGGAAAATGGTTTCCGGTGGTGATGAATTCGATATCGATACCGTTTTTCTCTGATCTTTTCAGGTAGATGTTGACAACGGCCTCTAAAGAATACCGTCTTATTCTTGTAAGCTCTCGGGAGGCAAGGAGAGGACAACAGTAATAACGATAATTTGAGCATTGCATGCACCAATGGCCAACATACAACAGAGCCCATCGTTAGGATATACTTGTAGTTGCAAAGATACCCAGACCTTGTGACTTCGGAAGCCTACTAAAGGCACACGTGAAATAGGTAGTTCAAAACGGTCGCTAACGCAGCCCGGCCAGTTCTGAGTTGAACTTGTAGTGTATCGCTATGTTATAATGGTGTTATGTACATCGAACTTGTTGTGCAAAACAGAGCGAAAAGAGCTTTGAGCTTGAGTAGAATATTAACATATAGTACAAGCTGCCGACATTTGAGCCAAATTTGACATACTTCCGCACTTATTTAGGACCCTCGCCAACAGCTCTGAAATGTTCTTGCTATTGGTGTGGCTACAGTGTACACACGGTGAATGTACAGAATTACCAGATAACTATATTTAGTTATCTTCGGGATACCCGGCTGTAATCTCCCTTGCTGTACAGCTCTACCTCACGGGGATCTATAGTTCACCACCATGTAATCTGACTGCCCATACACTGGCATAAAGTATAATCGTGAGTCCCGACTCCCTGACCTGCATGGCTACTGAGTTCTCTAAGCTGTATATACTATAGAGCTAGAGCGGCCAGTGGCTCCCTCATTCCTGTCCATGATTATACAGCTTAAGCCATCTATATTCTATAGGAGGGTTAGAGAGGAGTGCAATGGGACGCACTGCGTAGGGGTCAGTAAATGGGAAGCGGTTATATTATTTATTTATTTCCAGCCAAATTTCACAACCTCATGCAACGGTCATAGGGCCGGGGGCAGACCAGGCGGATCATAATTCCGCATAGATTCCAGTTTACATCTGAAAGTGTTGCGTGTAGTACCTGTACGAAGTTGCACGTTTCCGAAGGTCAGTATTTCATCAGTAAATCGTGGAAATGTTGATATCTAGTTTCAGCTCCGGCAATACGGTGCCGGCCTTGTGCCTGGTTATCAGCCCTTGCATGACATTATAATCATGTCGTCAGAATACGCGGTATTCATACTCGATTATACCATAGCCATCGCCACGAGTAAAGGTTGTGGGATTGGGTCTGTGTGATCTTCAGATTATAAGTTCTCAAAAGTATCTTAACGATGTTACTCCTAGTTTGTAATGTGTATAGCATCTGTATCAGGAAAAACCAAGATTATTTCCTATTCATTTTTTAAAAGAAATTCTATAAAAGTTACCTACCTAACAGATACATCCTCAATTTGCAAGAAGAAATTTTCTTCAAATTTCATAACAATTTAAATTTACCATTAGTCCAAGCATTAGTCACAGGAACACT
Source organism: Mycocalia duriaeana (assembly GCA_036937075.1). Lineage (NCBI taxonomy): Eukaryota > Fungi > Basidiomycota > Agaricomycetes > Agaricales > Nidulariaceae > Mycocalia > Mycocalia duriaeana. The sequence goes on along the minus strand of JASFDC010000201.1, from coordinate 758 downwards.
TATAAAACTGAAATATTATCATATTATGATACAGTAGTATAGTCTAAAAGCTTAATTAAGGGAGTAGGTGAACAAGTGAAAACAGTTAAATGAGTAAAGGGAAGGAGGCTGGACCGAGGCTTGAAATCACTAAGTCATTTCAGACTCCGATCAGGCAACGTGACCCATGCGCGTAAGCCATCAACGAAAGTTGAACACGAGCCAAACAATACCACATACCAACGTTGAAATCTATAAACGCTTGCACGAAGATCAAATACTTTCTTACTTCGTACACCCACCTTCTCTAGCCTTCTCTGCGCCCATGGCTCTTCAGCCACCTGCACCACCTCCACAATGACATTCCAACCCCTTTCGATACACCCGTGGCATCCTTGACAACATGCTATGCCACTTTCGACGACTCCTTCATACCCTCGCTGCGACCACCACAAATACAACAAACAACAGCAACAACAACGACACCCCCGGCCGAACAATGACATGCAGCCAATTGTCGACAACGATGCCTACTCACTACGACCACAACCTTAGCCCCGCCAGCTAACCGCCAACTCTCTAAACACCCGACGATGATCCCGGCTCTTGACGACGCGTACAGTGGAGTCCATCTCCCTCTTTCCTCCTTCTCAGCCCGTTACGCAGTGAGCGATGTCTAGGTATTTGTGCCGTCATCCTGGATAACTGAGAATTAACGCGAACACGATTCCTTTAGCTCGTTGCCAAAATTCAACGTGATGTCTAATTGGTGGGAGGAA
>JASFDC010000200.1:0-12561 GCA_036937075.1 Mycocalia duriaeana | reverse complement strand
GTGTACGTTGCTCTACTTATTATGTTTGATACATGGTGGGATCAGTACTATTCTTCGTTCAGCGCCGCTCGTTAAAGCAAAATCTTATCTTCCCATCACTTATACGGCAATCGCCGTTCACACATTATTCTCGTTTGAACATCGAGGCTTCCGCTCAAATTGCACTTTGTCTCCATTAGACATTTCCTTGCACTCAATTGCATACTTATCATACTCCGAAGGCTCTGCCTTGGTACTTCAAGTGTACCTGCACTTCTCTCTTTCTCTTACTTAGCTAGACGTTGGCAGTCTCTCACATGACAACTGGTCTCTACTGCTCTCACGTCACGACCACGAACTATCTACCGGTACACTTACACGGTGCATATTCTTGATATGCTTGGACGACGATCATATCGAAAGCAGGAAAAGTCTTTAATCTAAAACGGCGCTCCAGATCGTGCTGTCTATTCGATAGCAGGCTTATGTCTGCTTATGTACTGAGAGAAACTCGGGCATTCACTTTTCCTGAACGCTACCTGGTCTCAACAACCTATCTATGTCTAATCATAGACTCACGGATGTCTATCACGATATACCTGTCATATTCCCACAGCGGGACAACGGGCAGTTTTAACGTACGCAAAATCAGTCATCCCGGGACTCGGAGTACCTCAAGATACTGTGGCTCCAAAGTGCTTCTGTATTCTCATGGGATCCAGGAATCCAACGCGGGCTTATAAGTAACTGAACCCCTCTCCGCCTCTCCTCACGGCCTTAGGACTAGGAAACATGTTACAACTGATCGTTCAAGCAGCACTGATATACACCACATCATGGGCTTGTTGGAAATTCCTACGTCCCTATATTGCAAAAGGGCCATTCGACAATATCAGGGGACCTCGTCCTGTTTCGTTTCTTAAAGGTTTGGCCTACCTCTTCCTTTCGCCGACCGATCTCATCTTGTGCTTAGGAAGCATGGGAGAAATCTTCAGTGCGAGCGGGTGGGAGTTTCATAAGCAGATAGCCAAGAAATGTGAAGTCTTCCAATTTTTGCATAGAACTCAAGTTCATGATTGATTCCGTACCCAGACGGTGCAGTTGTCAAGATTAAAGCTTTGTTTGGTGTCAGTCATCTACAAGAACACCTATACACATTCAATATATGTAAACCAATTTTGTGCAGGAGACGAAGCTATACATATTCGATCCAAAGGCAATGCATCAGATTATTGTGAAGGTTAGCGAATATTCCGATCTTTCCTGATTTTGGAATATACCTAAATGTCATGTAGGACCAATACATATTCGAAGAGACGACCCGATTCTTTGCCACAAACGCAATAATATTCGGCCAAGGACTCCTCGCAACGGGAGGTATTTACCCTATTCTATGAACTGAACTGATCTCCGCTGAAAATGTCGCAAATCAGGTGAGATTCATAGGAAACAGCGCAAAATGCTCAACCCCGTCTTCTCGATCAACCACATGCGGCATATGAGTAGGTCACTTTAAGTGATTGAGCGTCCTAACTAACATGATGGCAGCTCCTATATTTTGGGATGTTGCACGTAAAGTAAGTTTACTGCCATGAAATTTGTTATTTACTTACAGGATGACCACACTGAAAGCTTAAAGATACGTTGGAGCGAAAGGTGAAGAAAGGAGAAGAAGAGGTAAGTCCCTTACTCTTCGTTGCGTGCTCATGACTAGAATATATTCTTAGATCGATGTTACCCATTGGGTGACAAGAACCGCTCTAGAACTTATCGGGCAAGGAGGAATGGGCTACTCATTTGATGAACTTACCGAAGATGCTGTTCCTCATAAATATTGTACATCGTTTCAGCAACTCATGTGAGTCATATGTCGAACTCTACTTCTTATTAGCGGACTCTCACAAGAATCCATAGTCCTTATCTTTTCAAGACGATGTTCCTTCGCATGTTTACGCCCAAATTTCTGCTTACATTCGGTTCCCCGCAGTTCCGGAGGTCGCTGGTAAATATGATTCCATCTGATAACGCCCATCGACTTCGTGATATAATTGATACCATGCATGACGTCTCCGTCGAGATATTGGAATCTAAGCGACGCGCGTTAGCTCAAGGAGACGAGGCGGTTGCGAATCAGATTGCTCAAGGGAAAGATATCATAAGCGTATTGCGTTCGCTCTCTTCTTGTGTCAAAAGCTTCCGTTGTTACTCAACAGGCATTTTTAGTCAAGGAGAACACTGAAGCAAAAGAGGAAGATCGCTTAACAGATTCGGAAATACTAGGCCAAATAACGTGCGAAACTTTCTCCACCACGTCTTGGATGACCTCTATCCTAGACTGACATCTACCCTAGTACTTTAACATTTGCGGCGACGGACACCACGTCCGCTGCCCTCGGTCGCATACTCTTTCTGCTCGCAACTTATCCAGATGCACAGGACCGGCTTCGCGCTGAATTGAAGGAAGCTCAAGAACAACATGGCGAACGGGACCTCAGCTATGATGAACTAGTAGCACTCCCGTATCTTGATGCTGTCTGTCGAGAAACGCTACGATTGTGAGTTGACACGGCTTCAGGCGTTGACGTTGTTATATAACATCCTTAACATTTGTCTAGGTATCCTCCTCTAGCTTCAGTTGAGCGAGCGTGAGGAATCTTTCTAGCATTTTAGACAGATATTCACTTTCATTGCAGTGCTCGACAAGACGTCGTTGTTCCCCTTGCCCGTCCGATTATATGTGCTGATGGCTCTGAAGTGACGGAAATCGTGGTACCCAAGAATACCCATGTCATGATTTCCATTCTCTCGGCCAATCGCAATCCAGATATCTGGGGCCCAGACTCTTTTGAGTGGAAACCAGAGCGATGGCTTTCTCCTTTGCCTCAGACAGTACCCGATGCACACATACCGGGAATATATTCTCATCTGTGGGTTTTTTCTAGAATAAAATTTTCTATATTCTCAACGCGAAGTTTTATAGAATGACATTTCTTGGTGGGGGAAGGGCTTGCATGTGAGGCTGTTATATCTTTTTATTGGCGCGCATTCTTTACTTTTAATGAATTTTTAGTGGATTCAAATTCTCTCAGCTGGAGATGAGTAAGTCCCATGTCACTCTTATTATCTTATGATTAACTTGAACATCATCAAAAGAGGTGGTATTAAGCCTCCTGGTGAGGTCTTTGAAGTTCTCATTAACAGAGAAAGAAATTTCCTGGCAAATGCGTGGAATTACCACACCTGCCGTAGTCGGAGATGAAGCTTTAAAACCTTCGCTTCCGATGAAGGTTAGCTTAGCATAAGAAATTGTAAATATATATATATTCAATCCGTTCCTTATAGTATATATGGCTTTGAGATTGATTAATTTAATACCTTCTTTCATGCGGAAATTCGAAGTAATCCACTCTTCACTTGCTCATATATTGAGCAGAATTAGGACAGGAGTTCTTCTATTAAAATTGCCTCGAACATTGAAATCCATTATACTCCTTTCCATCCATCTACTATCAATAGCAATATTATATACAAATTTTATCTAAGCTAATCTTATCTAGTTTATACGACAACATTGAGACTATTACACCTACACTTTCAAATTTTCTGCATGCAAACTTACAGGCCCATCTCAATTTTCAAGATTACCAGACCGTATATCATACAACATGCCTGACATCATAATGATATCTCTATACGCAGGTTAAAACTTATTGTTAGCGGTGGACACGGTCGAGATAACCTAAGACACCGAGAGAGGCAATGGAACGTAGTGGTATTAGATAAAGAAGCAAACAGCGAACACAAGGGGTATGTGTCTACGAGGTTACCAGTAACTCGTGACAACCTCCAGCAAATACAAGTTTTTCTCGTCGGGGGCCACCGCGCGGCTTCCCCTTGGTTCGGGATTATAAACCAGGAGCTGCCTGGAGACTAGGCGGGCGTAATTAATCTAAAAATGAGTCTTATTGCACTTTGTAGACCGCTGCGGCGCATGGGGATTCCTATTTGTCCGACACGGATAATCTAATATACCTCTACAGCCATCACAGATCCATTTCACGGCCCATTATGGGGCTTCGCTAACTTTGCGTAAATATTTAAGCGAAAAGGATCTGCGGGCCGACGCGAGAAGTAAGGTACAGCGAGGAACTCAAGTCACCTGAAAAATCATGCGCGTTTGAAAAAGTGGCTTAGCACTGATTTTCTAATGACTCTCCACCTTCGAGGCTCCGAGAATCCACATATCCTGTCATATAGCCATAAGTATTGCTATTGAATTAGTGTTCTGTCCATTTTAACTACCGGTTCATTCTCGGGCAGGAATTCGTAGAATGACCATGAACTCCGGTTTCGCAACCATATACTACTATGATCAGAATCCGAGGTTTCTGCATTATACGAATAGTATATAGCAGCGCGTTAGTCAAGCTAGCATGAAAGCTGAAGTTTTTTAATTCCAAAATGCTTTCCCTGGCCATCAATATCTTGTTAGGCTCATTCTACGTTCATTCTGCTTTCGCCCAACAAACCGTCTACGGTAGGCTAATATTATATATTTGTCTTCCAAAAGTCTGACGTACATGATCCGCAGGCCAATGTGGGGGGCAAGGTTGGACAGGAGCAACAACTTGTGTTGCAGGCTCTATCTGCACATATTCTAATCCGTATTACTCACAGGTCATTATTTTTCCGCTTTCAATTAGTAAATGCACATTAATATATGTCCTATTCAGTGCCTTCCGACGTCATCCACAGGATCGACGTCAAGCTCCACTGCAACGACCACAACCAAGTCTACGACATCTGTGTCGTCCACTACTAGTTCTCCTGCATCAACCCAGTCATACAACCAGCCAATCTTATGGAATGACCTCGCTGACTTGGATATCATTCGTGTCAATTCCACCTACTACTATTCTGCTTCTACCATGCATTACTCCCCAGGCGCACCTATTCTTCGCTCATATGATCTAATTAACTGGGAATACATAGGTCATTCCGGTAAATATAACTCACATTTGCCATGTCTGCTTTGATGTCTAAATTTAGCTCTTCTTCAGTCCCCGTACTGGATTGGTCCTCCAAGTATGACCTAGCTAACGGGCAGCGCGCCTATGTTAAAGGAATATGGGCATCTTCTTTGAAATATCGAAAATCCAATGGACTCTTTTACTGGATTGGTTGCATTGAATTCTCCACAACTTATGTATATACTGCGCCTGCCATAACAGGGCCATGGACAAAGAGCGGGACCATTGCTAACTGTTACTACGATGCCGGTCTCCTCGTCGACGATGCAACCGATACTATGTACGTGGCCTATGGCAACACTAACATTAACGTCGCACAGTTATCCGCGAATGGACTATCTCAAGCTAAAACTCAACAGGTGTTTGCCTCACCCTCGAGCATTGGAACTATTGAAGGCTCCAGAATGTACAAAATCAACGGAAACTATTATATCCTCGTAACAAGACCCGCCGACGCAGAATTTGTACTCAAATCTACGTCGGGCCCATTCGGTCCATATACCGCCCAACAACTGGTTGTCGGTGCCACGAGCCCGGTCGCCGGGGGCAATCCCCATCAAGGTGGTATCGTTGATACGCCGTCCGGGAACTGGTACTACATGGGTTTCGCAGATGCTTATCCAGGAGGCCGTGTACCTGTCATGGCGCCAATAACTTTTGGGTCGAGTGGATTCCCGACTGCGCAACTTACCAACAACGCATTCACATCTTATACCTATCCAAACACCCCGCACCCTCTTGCACCTCTCACCGGCACAGATTCCTTCACAAGCTTGCCTCTCGGTCCTCAGTGGGAGTGGAATCATAATCCAGACACGACGAAGTTTTCTGCTAGCGGAGGACTGAAGTTGTCCACCGCGACCGTCACTGTAGATCTTTATTCTGCCCGCAACACTCTCACTCATCGCATCCTCGGACCTTCTTCTACAGCCACCATCGTCCTTGATTATTCCTCGATGAATGATGGTGATCGTGCGGGTTTAGCATTGTTCAGAGATCAGTCTGCATGGATAGGTATTATGAAGAATAGTGGAGCAGCCAAAGTGGTAACGGTTACGGGCATCAACTTGAACCAGACCGATTGGAGCACCACCAGTACAGGTTCTGTATCTGCAACTGGATCGAGCATCCCAGTGACGGGTCGCATTTGGTTGCGCGTAGCGGTGGATATTCGTCCAAGTTCCGCCAGTCCAACGGGTACATTCAGCTATAGCACTGATGGAACAACATTCCAGACGTTGGGCTCTGGTTTCGTTTTGAACAAAGCTTGGGAGTTCTTCATGGGATATCGCTTTGGCATATTCAATTACGCCACATCAGCTTTGGGTGGTAGCGTTACTGTCCCTTCGTTTACTCTTAGTACTCCTTAGTTCAGGTGCTTGCTATTTGTAACACGAATAAAGACGACTTTAGCGACTGGACATGCTTTAAGTTCGCCCTTAAACGGTACAAAAATCAACTAACGATCACGAAATTAAACATCGCACGAGCCCAAAGAAGTAATGCATCGGACATTTAACCATGGCAAGAGGAGAGGAAGAGGGGGCAAAAGACGAAAGAGGGGAACGTAAGAAGAGGACCAAGTTAAGCTCAACCGGAGTGAGAGGAACAGATCCGTAATGACAGAATCGCCAATTGTGGCTACGCTTGTGAGTTGTTCGCAGGCTTACCGGTACACGCTCTTGTGGTCCGGCTTCTTGTAAGTCGCCTTTCGTGACGAGGTAGAGTAGACGGTTATGAAGAGGACAAACGCGTTATATAACGTTAGGTCGTGCCAAGATATGATTACACCGCGACGCAGCTGTATCTTCGGGGTCATTTCATGCTTTAAAACCCCTCTCTGCGACCGTTATCTCACCATGGTCATAAGAGATCATGGTCTTGCGGGCGTCGGGCACGCGTTGGATGTCAATGGTCGTGTCCTCTTCTATTGCCAGCTATGAACGCAAGATGTACCACTCAAGCAGATGTTAAAGTCGCAAAGTACGTAGCACCTGCCAATAATAATAATAAGATAAAGGATAAGGAGTAAACGGAGTGCGCACCTCCTGGTCCTTTAATCAATATACCGCTCTCATCTTACTCAATTCCACTACTCATTCATCCTGCGACTGGCGCACATACTGTTTGAAAACGGTCACTTATGTTGAGATAAGTCTTTTGAATATTCTGAGGGTGACGCAGGATGAGCGTGGTTGGATTTGGGTAAGGTGAGTCGTCGTCATTGGTCAAGGTAAAATCTTCTTACATAATGTTACTTGCGAGTATATAAATTAAGTATCATGTGATGTTGTCTTTTAAGTTGCAAATATATAAGTATTCAACGTAGATAGATCGTCGTACCCTAGCCATCGTCCAGGGCGTTTTACAGAAACAGTGTTCATTATAATAGCGCTGAGATGAGGTTTCCACGCCAATCTGTATCAACATGACACGAGTGACAGGCGTCAAATGGTTGGGTGACTTGCTTGAACTTGAAGTAGTGCCATCAGATGTCGATACTATGTCACACCAAGCTAGTCCTTTAATTTACGCAATTATATCAAACACGCATACGCTATAGCGAATGAATCCTCGAAATAAAACCTATGATCTTATCCTCTCTCTTCCAAAAACACTGCGTTTTTGAAGATATCCCCAATCTCTGTTCGCAGTAGTATAAATTTGTGGATAAGTAGTTTAAGGTTCTAGTGAAAAATCGAAGTGTCTCTCATTACTTGATATCGTTGTTCTGTTACTTCTCATAGTCTGAACGACATGGGTGAGCGGAGTCGAAGAGAACGAATAACTCGTATTTTTCCCATCACTAAGGGATAAAGTTACCGTAGTAGGAAATAAAATCGTAAACCTTCCCATATGCGTTCCCTCACCCTACAGATGTAGTGCGGCAATTGACAAGATTTTGATCATCATTTATCATACGATTGAGGCCATATATAAGACGAGAGAAGCAGGTAAAACTGCTGCCGCTTTCAAGTCGCTGGTGTTGCAAGAGGAGTAATAACATGTCCAACCCAGCGAACTCTACAAGTTCTCCGCCTCCAGATCCGGACATAGACTTTGACATTGCTTTAGGCTTTTTAGGAAGTGGCTTGGATGGAATATTCTATGGTATCATCATCACATCGAATTATATTTATATTTAAATAGACTTTCTTACCCTTTTAATTTGAAGGATTTCATGCCGCCGCCTTCGCACTATTTCTTGTCGCCCATAGGTATCGGAAGACAAAATTCTACGAAGGATTTCCTAATATAGCTACTGTTGCTTTATTCGCTCTGTGCACCGTCTACTTAATTGGCGACTTTTGGGATAAATTCGACACCCTCGTACGTGGGCTATCATTGACACACATCCAAATCATTATGTTTTTTCGTGTTAAAACAGGAACCATGGAGAAGCTTAGGTCAAGAGGTTCAGTTAAACATGTTGAACTCATTCCTATACTCCATCGTGGACTTCATATCACAGACAATCTTGGTATTTCACACATTTCCCTTAATATATTTATTAACATAGCTGATTCATCTTCAGCTATACCGATGCTGGATACTCTGGGACCGAAGGCTTGTTGTTGTGGGTTTTCCTGCTTTGCTATCATTGGCCAGCCTAGGTATGTTGTGAATTCCCTGCAAGCTAAAGTATGGTGCTTATTCACAATAACAGCAACTGGACTAGCACTGTTTGGAATCCAAGTTAGGCAACGAATAATGGAAATATACGTATCTGATCTGGGAGAAAACTTCAGCGTCGCAATATTCTCTTTCACTGCATCCCTTGCCGTGAATTCAATAGTAATGACGCTAATAATCGTAAAAATCTGGAGATTTTCGCAACTAGCGGAGAGTTTGACTAAAAGCAAAAGCAAAGATTACAGCTTTGTTCTTGCTATTCTCCTAGAATCGGGACTTTCCGTATTCGTCTTGCAATTGGTGTGGCTTACCATGCTGTTGCTTAAAAGCCCAGGTTTCAACATTATGCAAGGTTTTGTCACGCAGGTCTACGTATGAACCTTTCATTGTCTTTTCAGATTTTAATTCTCACACAAATCGACAGGGTATTACGCCTACGCTCCTAATTATTCGTGTCGCTTTTGGGGCTTCATATGATGCCCACACCGTTGTAATGGACCCCGAATGGCCCACTCCGCATATGGTATTTGCAAAGAATCGTTCCGAAACACACACGGAGTCCAGCAAGGGATCGATATTTCAACATGATAAACAATTTTAGAGAGATCATGAACATATATCCGGCATACTTTACTTATTTTTCTTTGTCATCACTTTTGTGGAACTTGTAACAATACGAAATGGAGTTGTTCAACCATCAGACTTGAGAAAGGAATAAAATTTGGGGAAATCAGTCGAAAGATCTCATTTACCGCCTCCATTACATTGATAACGGCATTGCATTTTTTATATACACTCATTTACTCCCTTTCGTTGGAATGGACAAATGTGGCGGTAACGAGACCGTGGCGTTCGCGCAGCTTCTTCCAAAGTTCCATCAATCTATTATGCAGAGGCATATTGTTCAGATAACGAAGGAGCAACACTTTTTGAGAAGAACAACAATGGCGATGCTTTTCTTGTCCTTTTGTGGATGCAGGTGGGTTGCTATCTCAACAAAGTACGAACTGCGGCAACTGATTCACGGTTTAATAAGCAAGCAGGTGCTGTATAAAAGAGACAAGACATTTATCTCAGTACAGTAATACTCCCCACAGTTTAGCAATACTTTCCCAAGTTCAAACTTTACCAATCTCATTGAAACCTTTCAACATCTTCGACAATAATCGTATTATGTCTTCTATCCAGAATACTATGGAGAACAGTAAGGAGAAATGTCAAGCTATTAAAGAAGCAGGTGCAGATCTGGATACGCATGCCAATGCTGAGAGCGGCAGCTTCAAAGACGAGATATCTGCTGTATGATATCTTTCTTTCCTATACCTTTCAAGCTTGCTTATTCATATCAATCAATGCATGCACAGATGATCAAGGATTTCAAAAAGAGGCTGCTGGTGATGGAAGACATTCTCAAATCAAGTTTTAACCCAATGCAATTGCCAAATACCTCGGAGGAAGACAAGTCGGACACGGAGGGCGAAGTTGATGTCCCAGCAGCCGACATGTTCGAAAACGCAAAAGATATCTCTTTTGGACCTGAGTCACCTGACACTGATGCGGAATCCCTTGAAGTTTTAGGGAATCGCATCTCTATCGCACAGCGTAATATTATGGACTCATCTGGTCTTGCACAGTTAGGCTTCCCCGACGGTGTAGCTCGTACAGTCTCCGTTTCTGAAAGAACCAGCGGACTTTCGATATCTACAGGTATGATGAATGTTAGCAGTCATGGCGCGTCCAACAGTGGCGGGACGCAATTGCCCGAAGGCTTGGAGGAAGGCGATATCAGTGCCGAGTGGGAAGAGGGTAATGTCAAGCTTGAGGTATGTCAATACTTCTACTATAATCTGTTTATTTACCTTAGTCTCTTTATGAAGGTTAAAGGCAATGCTTCCAAGCCAAACATGGACAGGAGTCCCTCTAGGCTTCCTAATACACAAGCTACTGCAACAGTGTTTGAAAATGCACGAAATATCTACATCGGAACGGGCGTGAAATTGAATGAGGGTCATAGCAGACATCTACCTTCAGAGCTTCACGCCACTGCCACGACACACCTGTTTAGAAATGCGAAAAATGTCAACATTGGACCTGACGTCAACTTGCATAATATTTTTGGTGATTGTATTTCTGTCCACTATGAGCATGATCATGATATGGAACAACCTGCTGCTAAGCAGTCCAAGTTAAAGTCAAGTGCTGCTCGTAAAGTTTCTGTCTTTGAAGGAGCAACCGGAATTACGGTCTCAGAGGGTGCTGTAATTAGCAGTGTAGGTGGATCACGATACTATTGTTCGACTTACCAGTAAATAGTCATTTAACTAATTTTGTCTGTAATTGTTTTGATTTCGTGTCCCTGTGCTTGGGTAGTATATGGTAAACTTCCGTAGTTATGTTGTGGTAGAACATCAAGGACTTGTTGCCATAGGCAGAAATGGATATACATAAGGCTGCGTTTATCAAGAATTTATTTTCCTCCAACACAAGCTAGCCTACTATATATTATTTACTTGTTGACAACTGACTTGAAATTTTCTCGCAGGTGAATGTATGAAAATATGAGAGAATTTGAGTGTCGACGGAAATATTTGTAGTAGGTCCGGGACAATGGCAGCTAAGAAGCCATCCCTGTCCTTCCCGTCCATATTTATTGGTTCCTTTTGGAGGTTACATCTTATTTTAGGGTTTGTTTTAACTGTTTCCTGTGTCCTGGGAATATATTTTGAGGGATACCCCTTTCGCTAGAAGAGAAATCATTGGGGAAGGCAAAACGGCCGCTCTGCGACCTGAGTCGTGGTAGAGAGTTATTAATAATACAAGTAGTAGTTGTATAGTAAAAAGAAAGTAAATAGGATACAGTTGTGTACCGAAGAAAAAAGAAAAGAGGGAGAGGAGCGTGGGGAGCGAATATTTTGGTAAAGAACTGATTCATGTGGTATTGGCCGCCGCCAAGTCACAGGTTCAAACGTTCAAATGTTCAACCCCAGTGAGAATGGGTTCCGGAGAGGGCGGGCTCCATCCGGTAATATCTGCTAAAACACGATATACCGGTTGCAACCAGTCCAGAATCCTCCCTGTACATAGATATGTCCGGATGCATCCTATGCTTAATAGTTGCACCCCTTCTATCCTCGTCCGGGTGCAGCTGCTTCACTCCGACTCAATCCGACTATATCGAGGCTCGTCTGTTATTTCCAATACAATTATTATCCGGGATTTTCAGGTCATATCTGGGTACATCTGAATGTATCTAATTATCTAATGTAAGACCTACCTCAAACAATTACATCGTCCTCAAACACGATCACACATTCAACAATGCCTGTTTAAACTAATAGAGTAAGTATAAATTAGATAAGACAGGAAAGGATAAACTTACTCGAACGAGCATTGGCCTACACGACGAGCGTGATAGGTTATCTAATAGATAGAAAATAGTGTTGCGTTAAGTGTTACGAACATGAAATATTGATCAACTTACCATTACCCCAAATATAATGTGTTCTAATCACTATACAATACGGTGCCATAGTCAGAATAACTGTGCCGAGTGAATATATGCGCATAAAAAGTCACCTATACACAGCTGAGGATGCCGCTAGGACCCTCCGAACTCAAATGACGACAAACAGTGAAGCAGCTGGTGACCGAACTTAACCAAGATCCCTGTGGAACAAGCAAATGCTGAGAAAGCCAAGCACCGCGTGTAGAAACTACCAGTATTAGTGTCAGTGAGGTGCAGCTTGGCATGCTATGCACATACCATCGTAGAAGTCGCAACAAATAGAGAGGAGACGTGCGCGTGAGGGGCAGCGCTGGGAGGCCGAAGCTCGTCAAAGGAGGGGGGTATTAGTAGGACGCGATGGTGGAGGTAGAGAAGAAAGAGGGGGCGGAAGCTCGGAAGTGTCAACTACGCAAT